>JAQZBX010102499.1:0-11151 GCA_029593785.1 Cabassous unicinctus | reverse complement strand
ATGTTAATTTTATGTAAAATGTTAATTATATATGGGATTCCCATATGCCCCACTCCCCAGACCTCCCACTTTTCTCAACATTAACAACTTCTTTCATTAGTGTGGTACATACATTACAATTTATGAACACATTTTAGGGCATTGCCTCTAAGCATGGATTATTGTTTACATTGTATTTTACACTTTCTACCACTCAATTCTGTAGGCTATAGTATGATCTAGGACTGCTTTTAAGACCTCTGTAAGAATAATAAGAAGAAGCTTTTTGCCCCTTCTCCAAAAAAAAAGCAATATTTGGCTTGGCAGCTTCAGTCCAAAATCTATTCAACCCTGAGATCTATTTGGTCAGTCTCTCAAGTCAAGAAAAACTCCAGAAACACCTGGTGGCAGAGTCCCTGTGATTCTTGGGATGGCAGGAACCAGAGGACTAACTCTGTATGTCCCCCAAGACCTAGGAAGACTTGGGTGCTTTGATTCAGAGAAGAAGCAAACTTCCCCTGAGATTTATCTCAGGAGCACTAGTTTGGGTAACAATGCAGTCAGCCTTGGACACTGGAATGCAGGGA
The DNA here is from genome assembly GCA_029593785.1 of Cabassous unicinctus. Classification (NCBI taxonomy): domain Eukaryota; kingdom Metazoa; phylum Chordata; class Mammalia; order Cingulata; family Chlamyphoridae; genus Cabassous; species Cabassous unicinctus. The sequence goes on along the minus strand of JAQZBX010102499.1, from coordinate 10,585 downwards.
TGCTGAGAATCAGAGCAGTAAACTTTGAATGGCTGCCATTCCTTGGGTCCTTCCATTCAGACGGCAAATAAACATCCCCTGAAACTCAGATCAGGCACTTCAGTTTGGATAACTACTTCCATTTCCTACCAATTTGGCCTGGGTGGTTTGGTCTGAACTTTGGAGGTTTCAGACATCCCCCAAGACCTACATAAACTCTGGATTAAATTCTCAGGATACTGAGATCAGAGCATCAGCTCCAAATTTTTTGGAGTCATAAATGTTTTAGTCAGATTTGGACTCTGAAACACCAGATCAGTTGACTAAAGAATACTTCTTCATTCTTCCTAGAATAATAAGCATGTCCCCATAGCAGTGTCTTCTCAGAGATCAGGAAATTCTGCCTACTGCTGGTCTACATGACCACAGTATAGCTGAGAGCAGCCTCTATTCTAGATCATATGCAGAGGGACATTGAACATGTTAAAAGTCCTGGTAAACTTCATTTTCTAAGTAGTTAATGAATGTGCTTAACCAATGTATTCCTTTTAACCCTTCTTCCAGAACCTATCCCACTCACATCCGGAGAGGACTGGCAAACAAACATACATGCCATCCTGCCAAGGCTAAGTGTTTCCCACCCAAAGGGAAATAGCAAATGAGGTGGATAAGACCCACTTCAGCTTAGCCCATTTGAGATAGTCCATGGGAAACCTTTCTTCACCCAGGACCTGGAAACCAGGTTCTGATCAAAACTTGGCAAGAAAACAAGCCTCTCTCTTAATTAGAACCAAAATGGAAGGAACTTTACTCTGTAGTTCTGATCACTCCCACAGCTATGACGGTTAAAGGAATTTCCAACTTGGTGCATTAATCCTGAGTGAAGCCAGGTGCCCAGGAAAGTGCCAGCTCACCAGAATCATCTGATGGAATGCATGAGTGTCAGTTATCAAATGGCCTGAAATACCTGTTCAAGAGACAAAGCTAAGAAGTGTCTCTGTCAAATACAGCTGTTCCTTCTAACTCTAGCCCAAACATCTATTATTAGGGGGAAGGCAAACCAGACACACCTTAAGAAACTTTGTTTTCATCTCCTGTAGCTTAACTAAAAAGGGCAATGCCTATTCTCTTTAGAGTTGACCAACAGCATAAAAATAACTGAAAGAGGAATACTCTTTTTCCCCATCTTCTGGGAGATGCAGCCTTTATAGGCACCTGGTCTTTTCTACTTTTGTGGTCCAGTATCCTCTTAGTGGGACCATATATTCTCAAAATTCTAGTCAAATTCTTCCAGAATCCACATCTTGTTAGCCCTATAGGGACTTCATCCAGCTTTGCCCAGGATGCCAGATCTGCCTTCTTCCAACTGAGATAGATTAACCAGAGGATTTTACACCCTGTCAGGTACGGTCTACTGCCCCTAACCAGCAGGAAGTAATTATAGAAGAATGACCACCTCCACTCAACACCTCTTTAAGAATAAAGATGTAAAATTTCTGAGGGGGGAATGAAGCAGGCTAGTAAAATATGGAATCAATAGATGGATCTGGAACCTGGCAAGAAGTCCACATGGACACTGATACTCTCAAGATGGCTTCTGGAGGACTTTCAAGAGAATACCATCCAGAATGAGCTTTCCTCCAGAAGCCAGGAGAAGCCCCAGATATTCTCCAGGGAACTTATCATAGGACCCTCATGGGTGATTAATGGGTGGGATAATCAATCAAAACAGCAAACAACTGGAAATCCTCCCATGTCATTAGCAAAGGGGCAGAATAATTAATGGTTTTAAAAGCAAGTACAAAGTCCTCTCTTTCTCTCTCTCTCTGTCTTGCATTCTGTGCCCTGTTCTCACCTTGCCTCACGACATAGATCAACATGCAAGTAAAATCTGGTCATTTATAATCTATAATGGGAAAATTTAGTCTGTAAATCAGCCTACTTTATCACTCTTCAGCCCCTTCCTTTCTACCTGGGGCCTTGATCTGCTATTTTCTCCCATTTCTCTTCCCTCTTCACCTGAATAAATTACTGGCTTAATTAACCCAATGTGCTCCTGAAATTCACTTCTTGTAGCTTATTCAAAAACCTAGACAAAATCCAGTAATACTTGGAATTGTAACTTTTACTGCAATAAACTCCTTATAAAAGCAAACACATTTCTCATACTTTGTTTTGGCATTGCTTTGACAAACCAAAATAATATCTAACAAAATTTAAAGACAAAATTAATTGAGTATTAAATAAAAAGAAAGAAAACTATGCTATAGCAAAATGGGAAAATAAGTGACAATTTAATCATATTGTAACAAATGAGGGGCTGATATATTATTCTTGATTGTTAATACTCATAATTTTCTGAGGCTATTTTTCCTTCATGGTACATCATTGTAACCCCAATTACATGACTTGTTTGACAGCTTCTTTACATTTTGGTATTCTTTAAAAATTGTGTCGAAAATCCCAGAAAATGTAATTAAGCAGAAAATAGTCTTGGACATGTTCCAATTGCAGAATTCAAAAGGAAATATTGTACTTAAAAGGGATAAAAGTTCCAATGTCCTTTGCCCATATAGAGGGAAAAATATTATCCTTTAAAAAACTGTTATAACTACTTCATGAGATTCTTTATTAACCTTAAAAAATGATTTAAAAAGTCAGTATAATACCCATAAAATCTAAAACATGTCTACTTTGTGCCATAACAAAACTCTCAAAATCTCAAGTACAACTAATTATACAGTTCAGTAAAATTGACTTAGCTGAACAACTTCTGGATTGATGGTTTTTCTTTATCAAAGATTTCAGAAAAGAAGTTATTTGGAAAGAATTTCCTCATAAATGTTTAGTTCTATCATCTTAAGCAGATATAGAATTTTTTGCTTTTTTAATAAATTATCTTAAAAAAGGAATTTTTTTTTTCTTTCTGTTTGCATCACAGAGTTCCTTTCAAATAGATGCATAGTTCAAATGATAATTTTCTGGAACATTAAGAAGAGACTGTGAAGAAAATGGATAGACATAGATATATGAAATCAAGTTTATCTCCAAGGAAAAATGCAGATTTTTTCCTTCTGTGGTCATGTTGAATTGGGGAATGATTTTCCAGCTCCTTACATGTAAATTAAAAAGTCTCCTTCAGAATGTGAACAAGGTTTCAAAAGGTAAGATTTTAGCAGTTAATAGTGGAAACCAAGCTTTGTGATTATGTTAACTTTCTATTATGTAAGATTTTATGTCACTTAAACTTATAAAAATTGAAAAGTTGAAAAAACTTCTGCTGGACACTCAGGGGCTTTGAAGTCAATTGAAATTATATACCATCTAGTTCTTAAAAATCTGTGACCTTGTAAAAGGTAATTGACTATTCTGAATCTCAGTATTTTCACCTATAAAATGGGAATAGTAATATTTATTACTGGAAGGATTAAGGGTATATATAATTTAAGCATGGACATACCATTTATTACAGAGTTTCACATAAAAAACATTGGTGTTCTTAAAAGGCTATAATTTCTTTTCATTAATTTTTTGTCTATTTCAGTGGAACTAATGGAATGAAAGATTAGTTTTCTTAGCATGCTGTTCTATATTTCAAAGGGATATAAAATTATTATGCATATGCTGGTTTGACAAAATTAAGCTTTCAGATTTTATTTAAAAAGTAGGTGGATTTCCTACATTGTTCTGGACACTGTGCTAATATGCTTTCACACATTTTATATTATTAGATGGTCACAAAAATAAAGTAAGTTACTATTTTAATTTCATTTTACTATTGTGCAAAGTATGAGTCAGAGTGGAGACTAGCACTTATTTAAGGTCTCAATATTTGATTTAGAAAAAATATAATTGTATTGTTTTTGAATGTATTTTATCATGAGATTTTGCTACATATATATTTCCTAAGTTATGAGTGCTATACATTGAGTAAAATGAAATATATTCTACATGTATACTAGTAATGTTGTTTATAAAAAAATCAGTTGAAAATGGCTTTTTGGGTTTCAAGGATATTAATTAACTCTATTGAGTGAGGAATGAAACATGTGTAAGCCAATGTAAAAGGAAACTTGCTAAATGGAGCCTTCTTCAATGAAAGTTTAGTTTCATTGACAAATAAGAGGAAGAAAAACCAGGAAGTTATTTTTTAATCAGAATTAAATGATATGGTCATGAATAGATAAAAGAAATTTTCAAATGAAATCAGTAGCCATATTATGACTCAAGAGGGGTGTGTCCAACTAGAAAAATAGGAGTATTAAATCACAAAAAAAGTGACTTTGTCAACCGCCAAAATTTCTGTCCTCTGATGATCTGGCCCCTGGAGTAATCCTTGAGCCTAAATGAGTTGTGGATGTGATGACTTGGTATCTAACTTTGAAAGGTTGACACAATATAAGGGTTCTATAGAATTTGTCAACTGAATGAATAAATTAAAAATTAAACTTACAATAAACTTTTCCCTAACATTTATCATTATTTTACAAGTAAAATTCTGAATTCTGAAATTAAGATCTATAAAAAGAATATATTAAACTAAAAAGATGGAAAAACATTTTGTATATTTGAGTAATAGCATAAAGTTGGATTAGAATTAATTCAAAGACTTGTAAAAAATAAGTTTCTAGAGATATCCTGAAACCAAATCTACTAGAGTCTTTTAGGTCAAGGTAGGAATATTGTATTTTATTTAGTTTATTATAGAAATACACTGTAGGATTTTTGAGTAAGGGAGTGGAATCATTTGAATCATATTTCAAAGGATCATTTGGCTACTGCAGAACAGATTGTTTAGAGGGAAGAATAAAAGCAAAGTGACCAGGAAGGAGGCTATTGCAATGGATCAAAGGAGGTATCAGGAAGCTAGTGAATATGATTTGAATTGTGATATATTTTGTAGGTAGAGTCAGGAGGATTTGTTAAAGGTATAAGTATGTGATGTGAGTGAAATACAAGATTGAGATACTCAGTTTGAACAATAACAGGACAGTGGTTTCATTTAATGAGAGGGTAATATCTAGGAAGAGACAGGTTTATGCATAAAATTAAGAACTTAGTTTTATAAATACCAGATTGACATGCAATTAGTAATATCCATTAAGTCATTGCATGTATAATCTTGAAAATTAGGGCAGATATAGGGACTATACTCACAAAATTGGGATGTTTCAGCATTTTAGTTGGGAAAAGCAGGTAGATTCAAGCAAAGAAAATAATGAGATTTCAGGGAGCTGGGATATAAACCAGGTCAGTGACCTTGGGTCTACAACCTTCCATTCATTTTTAGTTGTACCCACTTGAACATGTAGATTACTTTAAGTGGGTCTTTGAGTTTACATGATAGTGACTTTACACATAGTACAGCTTTTCATAGAATTCTCTTCTCATCCTCTCTTGTTCTAGCCAATCATCAATTCTTTAAAACAAACCAAAAACAAGATTCCTCTAGGAAGCCTTCCCTGATCCAAGTTTTATTTAGGTGTTCCTACAATATGCACCCATATCATCACAAGAAGATATTTATATAGTACATTGCATTGTTCTGTATTTGTCTGATCCTATTATTATGTATTAAATCACTGAAAGCAAAGAATTATGTCTTAATCAACTTTTTAATTACAATATCCATGTTTGTTTTGACAGAAATAGATGTTTACAAATTTTTTGATTAAATGAATAAAATAGAAAGATTATCCTTATAATAAATTTAAATTACATTCACTCTTTCATAGGTAAACTTTTCTAAAATCTGAAATCAATACCTATAAAAGAATATAGGAAACAACCAGCAAGATGGTGGCAGAGTAAGGTGCTCCTAGAATCAGCTCCTATTACAGGGCAGTTAGTAATCACCCAGAGCTAACTAAAAGACTTGTTTGGGGGCTCCTGGAGACCAGAAGTGCATCCTGCAGCATCCTTGAAAGAGTGGAAGGAGGAAACTGCCCATGTGCAGAGAAGATTCATACGTAGAGCACTCCACACCATGGAGGCCAGTGCCCATGCTCCACTGGAGGCACAAGCTGCCTCAGGAGCTGTCCTGCAGCTGGAATTGGAAGCTCCATTTCCCAAAAATGAGAGAAGAAGAGATGACTGTGCACCAACTTCTGCTACTAATTAGTAAATTTGGTGGGCTAAAGTATAATTCTAAGAACAGCTAAAGATTGAACCTGTCCAAGTCAGAAAGAAGCCAGTAGCCACCATCTTAACTCCACACCTGACATGAGGGGAAGTGGGGCTGACTGAAAATCACAGTGCTGGTAGGAACTGGCTTCTTTACATCTAGATTAGATTGCCATGCTAGCCTAAGCCCCAGGCCCACCTCAGACAGGGAGGAAGCTGGGGGGAGCTGACCCAGCCTCTCCAGAAAATAAAAGGCCATGACATGGAGGCCGGTTATCATACTACTTTGGTGGTGCAAGCTCCACCAAGAGCTACTCTGTGGCAGGGATTGGAATCTCCTTTTCCCAAAAACAGGGGAGGAAGAGACTGTTGGCCACCAATGACAGCTACTGATTAGTCAGTTCAGCAGGCTAAAATATAACCCTAAGAACCACTGAGCTTTGAACCTTTCCAAGTCAAAAGGAGGCTGGTAGCCATCATTTTGACTCCACCCCCAGCATGAGGGGAAGCTGGGCACACTGAAAATCATGAGATGGTAGAGACCAATTTCTTTTACCCAGATTGGCCTGCAGCCCTAGCCTAGGCTTCAGCTGCACCTCAAGCAGAGAGGAAGCTGTTGAGCTCTGCAACAGCCTATCCAGGTAACTGCAGGTACATTTGGTTGGCACAGAATGAATACTCAGAAGGATACTGGGGCAACTGCAGTCATCTTGGACTTGCACTGCATAGATTGCTGCCCACATCTGTAGCTCCATCCTAGCCCCAGGCAGGGGAGAAAGGGGCATGAAGCTTCATCATTCTCTCTGGGCTACTACAGTTTAGGCCTGCACAACTTGGATTATTTCACACAGTTTTAGCTCTGTCCCTACCCCTGGAAAAGTAGAAAGTTGGGAGAAGCTTCATCAGTCCTTTGTGCACTGAGGGCAGCTTTTGCCTCCACAGCTTATTGCACCAACCACATCCTTGGCTCCTACTACACAAATAGTAAGAGAGAAAGAGCAGGAAGCCTTAAACTAAAGAGAAAAACTGCACCCAGAAAAAATACTCTAGTAAGCCAGATACTAAGACACCAACAAAAAATTACAATCCACACCAAAAAACAGAAAGATATGGCCCAGTTAAAGGAACAAGATAGGCCTCCAGATGACATAAAGGAGTTGAGACAATTAGTCATAGATGTTTAAACAAATTTCCTTAACAAATTCAATAAGTTGACTAAAGAAATTAAGGATATTAAGACATTGGATGAGCACAAAGAAGAATTTGAAAGCATACATAGAAAAATAGCAGATTTTATGGGAATGAAAGGGGCAATAAAAGAAATTTAAAATACACTGGAATCATAAAATAGCAGACTTGAGGAGGCAGAAGAAAGGATTGGTGAACTTGAAGAAATGCCTCTGAAAATGAACATACAAAAAACAGATGAATGAAAGATTGGAAAAACTTTAACAAGGTACCAGGGAACTAAATGACAGCAAAACATGTGCAAACATACATGCCATGGGTGTCACAGAAGGAGAAGAGAAGGGAAAAGGATCAGAAGGAATATTCAAACAAATAGTAGTAAAAAATTTCACAAACTTATTGAAGAAAATAGATATCCATGTCCAAGAAGCTCGATGTACTCCCATCTGAAAAAATCCAAATAGACCAACTCCAAGACACATACTAGTCAGAAAGTCAAATGTGAAAGACAAAGAGAGAATTCTGAGAGCAGCAAGAGAAAAGCAATGCATAACATATAAGGGATGCCCAATAAGATAAAGTGCTGATTTCTCACCAGAAACCATGGAGGTAAGAAGACAGTGGTATGATATATTTAAGATGCTGCAAGAGAAAAACATCTAGCCAAGGATCTTATGTCTGGCAAGATTGCCTTTCAAAATTGAGTTTGCGTTTAGAATATTCACAGATAAACAGAAACTGAGAGAGTTTGTAACAACGAGACCCAATTTGCAGGAAATACTAAAGGATGTGCTACAACCTAGAAAGAAAAAGCAGGAGAGAGAGGCCTGGAAGAGTGTCTATAAATGAAGATTATATCAATAAAAGTAACTAAAAGTGTCAAAAGAGTGGTGAAAATAAAATATGACAGATAAAACCCAAATATTTAGGAATAAACTTAACCAAAGATATAAAGAACTTGTATTCAGAAAACTACAAATTATTGTTAAAAGAGACTTTTAAAAGTCCTAAATAATTGGAAGACCATTCCATGCTCACCAATTGGAAGACTAAATATTAAGATGTCAATTCTACTAAAATTGATACACAGATTCAAAGCAATCCCAATAAAAATTCCACCACTATTTTTTAATAAATGGATAAAATGTTTATCAAATTTATTTGAAAGTGTAAGGTGTCCTGAATAGCGAGAAACATATTAAAAAGGAAAAATGAAGTTGAACGACTCTCATTTCTGGACTTTAAATCATATTACCAAGCTACAGTGATAAAAACATCCTGGTACTAGCATAGAGATAGACACATAGACCAATAGAACCGAATTGATGGTTCAGAAACAGACCCTCACATCTATGGTCAAGTGATTTTTCATTAGCCTATCAAACGCACCGAGCTCAGGCAGAACAGTTCATTCAGCAAATGGTTCTGAGGTTCTGAGAAAACTGGATATCCACAGCAAAAGAAGAAAGAAGACCCCTACCTCACACCTTATACAAAAATTAACTCAAAATGAATAAATAACCTAAATATAAAAGCAAAAACCATAAATCTTCTAGAGAAAAATGTAGGAAAATGACTTCATGACCTAGTGGTAGGTGGTGGTTTCTTAAGGGAGATAAAAAGAGGACTGAGATGGATTACTGATATTGTATGTAGAAGTTTTAATTAGCTTTACTGTAAAAGTGTTGAAATGTGCAACATTGATGGCAACACATTATAGTGAGTAATAAGTGGTTTATAAATGGGGATTTGGCTGAAAATGGTAGTCTAGGGGTGTAATTGCCAATTGACAGAAAGTTGGAGAATAATCTAGGGACTGAATAACACAGTAAACCCAGAGATATAAGAGAATTGTGGTTGATGGTACAGATGCAAGAGTGTCCTTTGTGAGCTAGAGCAGATGTACATCACTGTTTCAGGGTGGTGGGAATATGGAGAGGCATGGGAAAAATACAACTGGAGTGACCTGTGGACTGTGGTTAACAGTAATAATATAATATTCTTGCATCTATGGCAAAGATGTACTATGTTGATAATGGGTGAGTATGGAAAATGTGTGCCAAATGTATGCTATGGACCTGGTAATAATCGGATGATATCTCATAATCTGTAACATATGTTCCACCATAGTGTGGTGTGTTGATAGAGGCTTATTGTTTGGGAATTCTGCACATGTGCATGATTGTTTTGTAAGTTTACAACTTCTGTCATGAAAATATATTTAAAAAATAGTAATAGGGTGGGTTGGGGAAAATTACACCAAATATAAGATAAGGACTATAATTAGCAGTAAGAGTTTGAAAATAATCTTTCATAATTTTTAACAAATGTCTCATGACAATGCAAGGTGTTGGTGGAGGGTTGATGTATGGGACCCTTGTATGATGTTATGAATGTTTGCTGTGTAAGTTCACAACTTTTACTATACACATATTGTTTATGCAAGTTCATGTATAAATGATATAAAAATAATAATAGGGTGGGTTAGGGAAAAATTCTTTGGTTAGGAGTAATATTTTGAGGATGCTCTTTAATCATTAGTTAAAAACACTTAACAACAATGCAAGGTATTTGTGGTAAGGTGAGGTATGTGAGCCCTGTATGATGTTATGTATGTTAGTTTTGTAAAGTCACAACTATTGCTATACACTTATTTTTTATGTATGTTCATATGTGAGTGATATAATTCAATAAATTAGCAACAACAACAAAAAAGAATATGACACCAAGGAACAATGCGACTTCTTTTTTCCTCCTGGGCCTCATGCAGAATCTGAAAGAATAGAAAGTACTTTCTATTATCTTCTCAATCTTCTGCATTTTGACTATGGTGGGCAACTTACTCATTGGTATGACCGTAACTGTCAGTAAGTCCCTGCGTTCACCTATGTTATACTTTCTTGCTGGTTTATCATTTATGGATGTCATTTACACCTCAGTAATTTCCCCAAAATTGATGTCAGGCCTGTTCTTTGGACAAAAGATCATATCCTTCCAAGGCTGTATGATTCAGCTGTTTTTGGAGCACTTCTTTGGTAGATCAGAAGTCTTTCTTCTGTTGCCCATGGCATATGACCGCTCTGTGGCCGTCTGTAAGCCCTTGCATTTTCTGATTATCATGAGGCAATGTGTATGTGTTGTGTTGCTAATAGTGTGCTGGATTGGGGGTTTTCTGCACTCAGTCATTCAACTGATCTCTCTTCATGGGCTCCCATTCTGTAGTCCCAATATCATTGATCTTTTTCTCTGTGACATGTTCCCCTTATTGAAACTCATCTGTACTGACACTTATTTT
>JAQZBX010102498.1:0-11149 GCA_029593785.1 Cabassous unicinctus | reverse complement strand
TTTCTTTTCTCTTGCTGCCTTTAGTATTTTCTCTTTGTCTTGAGCATTGGACATTTTGACAAGTATATGTCTTGGAGTTGGCCTGTTGGGATATATATTTTTTGGAGTGCGCTATGCTTCCTGGATCTGTACATCCATCTCTCTCAATAGGTTTGGGAAGTTTTCAGCCATTATTTCCTTCAACACTCCTTCTGATCCCTTTCCCTTCTCTTCTCCCTCTGGGATGCCCATGATGCATATGTTTGTGCGTTTTGTGTTGTCAGTTAAATCCCTGTGTCCCTGCTGGATTTTTTCTATTTTTTTTTGTATATCTGTTTGACTATCTGTTTTAATTCAGCTGTATTGTCTTCCACATCACTAATTTTTTCTTCTGCCTGTTCAAATCTGCTGTTATGTGACTCCAGCATCTTTTTTCTTTCTTGGGTTGTGCCATTGATCACCATCATATCCGTTATCTTTTTGTGTATGTGTACAATTTCTTCAGTATGTTCTCTCAGTGTCTTCTTCATATCCTTAATCTCTTCCTTCACTTCATTAAGATGGTTCATGATATTTGTTTGGGAATCTTTGATTAGTTGTTCGATGTACTGCTTATATTCCTGGATTTTAGTTTGTTCTTTGGAGTGGTCCATGTCTTCTTGTTTCTCAGTGTGGTTTGTAATTTTTTGTTGCCCTCTAGTCATCATTTTATCTTGCTGGGTTAATTCAGTTGATTAGCTTCTCTCCTCTAGAGTTTTATTTATTTGGTGATTCTGTGTGTGTTTTAAGTTTTCTCTTTGACACTTTTTCTTCTTATTTTGTTTCCATGCTTCTTTCTATGGTACCTTGAAGTGAAAAGATTAGTGCCAGAGGAATCAAACGATGTGAGAATGGAAGAAGAATATTAGTAATAGTAATGAAAATTATTAGACAGGTCAAATAGGACTTAGTGAAATGAATATTTAACTTGTGTATGCAGTGTAGAATAATAGGGAAAAAAGTGGAGTTTTAGAGTAGGCTAGGAAACCAAATAGAGGAATCTATATATAATGATTTAGAAGGCTAGAATGATGAGGAGGGAGAGAAAGAGTAAAGAAAGGACTAAAAAGAAAAGGCCAATATTAATTAAAAAAGAAGAAAACAAAATAGGTAGAACAGAGGTTGACACCCTTAAGTTGTGGGCTAGTGAAAAAGCATGATGTCTAAGAACCACAACAGAAAGCAAATGGCAGAGATGAGGGAAGGATAAGAGATAGCTTGTGATGCAATATCAGTAAATACAGAGAATGGAAAATCACTGAGGAAGAAGCACAGCAAAGAAGAGACAAGCTGTCAGCACCTAATTTTAAAAAAATGAAAGGAAAAAGAAGAGGTAGGAAAGAGGAAAGAAAAGCAAGAGGCAACAAATAAACAGAGAAAAGCCAAACAATCACACCATCAACCAGTAAAACAAAGCTAAGGAGGAAGTGTTCCTTCTAATGTACTTGTCGATCTTCACAGCCTGCTTGCATTTATCAATTACCCTTCAGTGTTCTATCTGTAGGTATTAAGGCAGATTTTTGGTAGTATATTAAATTTAGAACAGGAATTCATTTTTTCAAGTGACTGTGTATGTTTTTTCCTTTTTTGTGGGGGTATAAGCGACCCAAAGTAGTCCTCTGCTAGAATCACCCCCTTCACCGAGGGGACCCTAAATAGGGTTGTGGAAACTAATCAAGACCTACACACTTCTTTACCTCCCCAGGAGTGCTGAAGCTTTGATGCTTGTCAGTGCAGAGCGATAAAATTGGCTGACTCCACCCCCTCTGGGGCCAAGCCTTAGTATCAGTGGGCAGCTGGGTAGAAAAAGTTTGTTCAACAGTTTTGCCTCTCCCCTCAAACTGGCACTGTTTTCATCCAGGTTATCTGCTCCATAGCGCTATGATTGGGTCCAGGCAGCCAAATCCACAGAAGCTAAACCACTCTCCACCTTTTGTCAGAGACCTCCCTCCCTCAAAGTATGCTCCCAGACACCAGCAGGCAGTAGGAGTCACGGAAGAAGGATCCATAGCTCGAGGCAGCCGTTTTCTCTGTGGGTGGGGCTCAGCTGCCTGTTGAAAACCACATGCAGGCTAAGAATTCACAAATAACCACCGGACACTCCATGCCATCGATCTGCCTGAGGCTAGATGACCCAAGCTTCTCACTCCATGAATCCACAGATTAGACCATCGGGCAGGACCATGTCCACAGTTGGCCGTCCCAGGAGTTCAGGATTGTGAGTACACAAATGGATCGATGCCATCTTGGTCCAAACCCGCATTGAGTTCTTTACTTTAGAAAACATAGAGGAACTTGTTTCATTGGCTGATTTGCATGTGTATTCATTAAAAAACAACATCAAGACACTGGTTTCACATATCTCTCTGTGAATGCAGTAGTTACTTCAGTTTGAGAGGTAAGTAAGATTCTTGTATTTTTGGCTGCTATGCCCTTGCTTTCACTCACATGTGAACACACAGCTATTGCCTAAGCCTTAGCCAATGCAGTGGTCACTTCACTTTACAAAACTAAATAAGATTTGTCTTTTATTTGCTGCTAAGCCTGTGTTTACATGTAAATTCATCTTCAAAACAATAGTTTCCCATTACCGGTTGTGAATGCAGCAGTTAATTCAACTTTCAAAGTTAAGAAAGATACTTGTTTGTTTGGCTGCTATGCACTTGCTTTCACTCATTATCCATGTAAAAACACTCCTTTTACCTAATACCATGCCAAAACAATGGTTACTTTAGTTTTCAAAACTAAGCAAAATACTCATTCCATTGGCAGCTATACACTTGTTTTAATTTTCACTGAATGGCAAAACACTGCTTTTACTATGCCAAAGTGCTGGTTCCTCAATTTGGAAATCTCAGTAAGATTCTTGTCTCTTACAATGCTATAGATGGGTTTTCAATTACAATCAACTTGAAAACATTTGTTTTCCTTAACACTGCCTGAATGTATTGAGTTATTTGCTTCAGAAATCCAAAAAAGAAACTGGTTTCATTGGCTGATTTGCATGTGTTTTCATTTACAAACAACTTCAGGACACTGGTTTCCCCTAACTGTCTGTGAATACAGTAGTTACTTCAAGTTTGAATGTTAAGAAAAATTCTTGTTTGTTTGGCTGATTTGACCTTGCTTTCACACACATGTCCATACACAGTTTTTATCTAAGGCGAAAACAATGCAAGTATTCTTCACTTCACAAAACTGAATAAGGTCTGTCTTTTATTTGCTGCTATGCCTGTGTTTTCACTTAAATTCATCTTCAAAACAGTTGTTACCCTTAACAGGCTGTGAATGCAAAATTAATTCAACTTTGAAAGTTAATTAAAAAACTTGTTTGTTTGGCTGATATGCACATGCTTTTACACATTTTCAATGTAAAAACACTGCTTTTACCTATTACTATGCCAAAACACTGGCTTCTTCAGTTTTCAAACTAAGCAATATACTCATTACATTGGCAGCTACGCACTTGTTTTCACTTACAATGTATGGCAAACACTGCTTTTACACTGGCAAAGCTGCCAGGTCCTCACATACGAATCTAAGTAAGATTCTTGTTTCTTACAATGTTATACATGTTTTTTCAATTACAATTAACTTGAAAACACTTCTTTTCCCTGACTTTGGGAGAATGCATAGAGTTCTTTGCTTTAGAAAACCAAAAATAAACTTGTTTCCTTGGCTGATTTGCATCTGTATTCATTTACAAAACAACTTCAAGACACTGGTTTCACCTAACTCTCTGTGAATGCAGTACTTGCTTCAAGTTTGAAAGGTAAGAAAGATTCTTCCTTGTTTGGCTGCTATGCCCTTGCTTTTACTCACATGTCAACACATTGCTTTTACCGAAGGCTAAGTGAATGCAGTGGTTACTTCACAAAACTAAATAAGATTTACCTTTTATTTGTTGCTTTGCCTGTGTTTTCACTTAAATTTATCTTCAAAACACTGGATTCCCCGAACAGTCTGTGAATGCAGCAGTTAATTCAACTTTGAAAGTTAAGTAAGACACTTGTTTGTTTGGCTGCTATGTGCTTGCTTTCACTCATTATCAATGTAGAAACATTGCTTTTACATAATACTATGCCAAAACACTGGTTTCCTCAGTTTCAAAACTAAGCAATATCGTCATTACATTGACAACTATGCACTTGTTTTCATTTACAATGCTTGGGAAAACACTGCTTTTATTATGCCAAAGCTGCCAATTCTTCACTTTGGAAATCTAAGTAAGATTCTTGTTCTTACAATGCTATACATATGTTTTCAATTACAATCAACTTGAAAACACTGCTTTTCACTATGGTTGGCTGAATGCATTGAGTTATTTGAATTAGAAAACAAAGAAGAAACTTGTTTCATGGGCTGATTTGCAAGTATATTCCTTTACGAGCAACTCCAAGACACTGGTTTCACTTAACTCTCTGTGAATGCAGTAGTTACTTCAACTTGAAAGGTAAGTAAGATTCTTGTTTGCTTGGCTGCTATGCTCTTGCTTACACTCACATGTCAACGCACAATTTTGCCTAAGCATAAGCCAATGCAGTAGTTTCTACACTTTACAAAACTAAATAAGTTATGTCTCTTATTTGCTGCTTTGCCTGCGTTTTCATTTAAATTCATCTTCAAAATCCTGGTTTCCCAATACAGGCTGTGAATGCAGGAGTTAATCCAACTTTGAAAGTTAAGTAAGATACCAGTTTGTTGGCTGCTATCAATTGCTTTCACTCATTCTCAATGAAAAAACACTGCTTTTAACTAATACTAGGCCAAAACACTGATTTGTTCAGTTTTCAAAACTAAGCAATATACTCATTGGCAGTTGTGCACTTGTTGTCACTTTCAATGAATGTCAAAGCTCAAATTTTTCTATGCAAAATATGCCAGGTCCTCACTTTGGAAATTTAAGTAAGATTCTTGTTTCTTACAATGCTTTACATATGTTTTCAAATACAAGCAACTTGTAAACCTTGCTTTTCCGTAACGTTGGCTGAATTCATTGAGTTCTTTGCTCTAGAAAACCAAAAAAGAAACTTGTTTCATTGGCTGATTTTCATGTGTATTCACTTACAATCAACTTCAATACACTGGTTTCACCTAACTCTTTGTGAATGCAGTAGTTGCTTCAAGTTTGAAAGGTAAGTAAGATTCTTGTTTTTGGCTGCTATGCCCTTGCTTTCACTCACATATCAACAGACAGTTTTTCCTAAGGCTAAGCCAATGCAGTGGTTTCTTCACTTTACAAAATTAAAAAATATTTGTCTCTTATTTGCTGCTATGCCTGTGTTTTCACTTAAAATCATCTTCAAAACACTGGTTTCCTATAACAGGGTGTGAATGCAGCAGTTAATTCAACTTTGAAAGTTAAGTAAGATACTTGTTTGTTTGGCTCCTATGCGCTTCCTTTCACTCATTATCAATGTATAAACACTGCTTTTACTTAATACTATGCCAAAACACTGGTTTCTTCAGTTTTGAAAACTAAGCAATATACTCATTATATGGGCAGCTATGCACTTGTTTTGACTTACAATGAATGTCAAAACACTGCTTTCATCTTGTCAAATCTGCCAGTTCATCACTTTCTAAATCTAAGTAAGATTTTTGTTTCTTAAAATGTTATACATGTGATTTCAATTACAATCAACTTGAAAATACTGCTTTTCCCTCAATTTGGCTTGATGCATTGAGTTCTTTGCTTTAGGTTACCAAAAATAATCTTGTTTCATTGGCTGATTTGCATGTGTATTCATTTACTATCAACTTCAAGACACTGGTTTCACCTATCTCACTCTGAATGCAGTAGTTATTTCAAGTTTGTAAGGTAAGTGAAATTCTTGTTTGTTTCGCTGCCATGCCCTTGCTTTCTCTCACATGTCAACACAAAACTTTTACCTAAGGCTAAGCAAATGCAGTAGTTTAATCACTTTACAAAATTAAATAAGATTTGTCTTTTATTTCCTGCTCTGCCTGTGTTTTCACTTAAATTCATCATTAAAGCACTCATTTCCCCAAACAGGCTGTGAATACAGCAGTTAATACAACTTTGAATGATAAGTAAGATACTTGTTTTTTCTTTTTTTTTTTTGCCTACTATGCGATTGCTTTCACTATTATCAATATAAAAACACTGCTTTTACATAATACTATGCCAAAACACTGCTTTCTTCAGTTTTCAAAACATAGCAGTATACTCAATACATTGGCAGCTATGCACTTGTTTTCATTTACAAGGAATGGCAAAGAATGTTTTTCTATAGCAATGCTGCCATTTCTTCACTTTGGAAATCTAAGTAAGATTCGTGTTTCTTACAATGCTATATATGTGTTTTCAATTGCAATCAAGTGGAAAACACTGCTTTTCCCTAACGTTGGCTTCAGGCATTGAGTTCTTCAGTTTAGAAAAGAAAAAAAGAAACATTTCATTGTCTGATTCACATGTGTATTCATTTACAATCAACTTTAAGACACTTGTTTCACCAAGCTCTCTGAGATTGCAGTAGTTATTTCAAGTTTAAAATGTAGGTAAGTTTCTTCTTTGTATGGGTGCTTTGCCCTTGCTTTCACTCACATGTCAACACACAGCTTTTTCGTAAGGTTAAGACAATGCAGTGGTTTCTTCTCTTTAGAAACTAAATAAGATTTGTGTTTTATTTGCTGCTATGCCTCTGTTTTCTCTTATATTCATCTTCAAAACACTGGTTTCCCCTAACAGGCTGTGAATGCAGCAGTTAATTCCACTTTGAAAG
This sequence comes from Cabassous unicinctus, assembly GCA_029593785.1. Classification (NCBI taxonomy): domain Eukaryota; kingdom Metazoa; phylum Chordata; class Mammalia; order Cingulata; family Chlamyphoridae; genus Cabassous; species Cabassous unicinctus. The sequence continues at coordinate 4,385 of JAQZBX010102498.1, read as the reverse complement.
TTAAGTAAGATACTTTTTATTTTTTTGGATGCTATGCCCTTGCTTTCACTCATTATCAATGTAAATACACTGATTTTACCTAAACTATGCCAAAACACTGGTTTCTTCAGTTTTCAAAATTCAGCAATGTACTCATTACATTGACAGCTATGCACTTGTTTTCACTTACAATGAAGGTCAAAACACTGCTTTTACTCAGACAAATTGGCCAGTTCCTCACATTCAAAATCTAAGTAAAATTCTTGTTTCTTACAATGGTATACATGTGTTTTCAACTGCAGTCAACTTGAAAACACTGCTTTTCCCTAACATTGAGTTTTTTGCTTAGGAGAACAAAAAATAAACTTGATTCTTTGGCTGATTTACATGGGTATTCATTTACAAATAACTTCAATACACTGGTTTCACCTAACTCTCTGTAAATGCAGTAGTTACTTCAAGTTTGAAAGGTATGTAAAATTCTTGATTTTTTGACTGCTATGCCCTTTCTTTCACACACATGACAACACAGAGCTTTTTCCTAAGGCTAAGCCAATGCAGTGGTTTCTTCCCTTTACAAAAGTAAATAAGATTTGTCTTTTATTTGCTGCTATGCCTGTGTTTTCACTTAAATTCGTCTTCAAATCATTGGTTCCCATAAGAAGCTGTGATTAAAGCAGTTAATACAATTTGAAAGTTAAGTTAAATCCTTGTTTGGCTGCTATGCACTTGCTTTCACTCATTATCAATGTAAAAACACCGCTTTTACTTAATACTATGACAAAACACTGGTTTCTTCAGTTTTCAAAACTAAGAAATATACTTGTTACCATGGCAGGTACGCACTTGTTTTCACTTAAAATGAATGTCAAAACAATGCTTTCACTATGGAAATCTGCCGATTCCTCCATTTCAACATCTAAGTTAGAATGTTGTTTCTTACAATGTTATACATGTGTTTTCAATTACAATCAACTTGAAAACACTGATCTTCCCTAAAGTTGGTGAATGATTTGAGTTCTTTTCTTGAGAAAACCAGAAAAGAAAGTTCTTTCATTGGCTTATCTGCATGCTTTTTATTTACAAAGAATTTCAAGACACTGGTTTCACCTATCTTTCTGTGAATGCAGTAATTTCTTCAACTTTGAAAGGTAAGTAAGAATCTTGTTTTTTTGGCACCATGCAATTCGTTTCACACGAATGTCAACACAACTTTTACCTAAGGTTAAGCCAATTCAGTAGTTTCTTCACTTTACAAAACTCAGTAAGGTTTGTGTTTTATTTGATGCTATACCTGTGTTTTCATTTAAATTCATGTTCAAAACTATGGTTTACATCACAGACTGTGAATCAGCAGTTAATTCAAATTTGAAAGTTAATTTAGATACTTTTTTGGATGCTGTGTGTTTGCTTTCAGTCATTATCAATGTAAAAACTCTGCTTTTACCTAATGATATGCCAAAATGCAAGTTTCTTTAGTTTTCAAAATTAAGCAACATGCTCCTTTCATTGGCAGCTATTCACATGTTATCACTTTCAATGAATGGCCAACCACTGCATTTGCACTGCTAAAGAAGCCATTTCCTCATCTTGAAACCTAAGTAACATTCTTGTTTCTTAAACTGCTCGGCATGAGTTTTCATTTACAAACAACTTGAATACACAGCTTTTCCTGAATGCTGGTTAAATGCAGGGAATTCTTTGCTTCAAAAACTCAAAAAGGAAACGTGTTTCATTGGCTGATTCACATGTGTATTCAATTAAATATATTTAAGGCACTGGTTTCTCTTACTCTCTGTAAAGGGAGTAGTTACTTTAAGTTTGAAAGGTAAGAGAGATTCATCCTTGTTTGCCTGCTATACACTTGCTTTCACTCACAGTTCCACACACGGATTTTACCTATTTCTAAGCAAATGCAGTGGTTACTTCACTTTAAAATCCAAAATAAGATGTATATTTAATTGCTGCTATGCCTGTGTTTCCACTTAAAATCATCTTCAAAACACTGGTTTCCCTTAATGACTTGTGAATGCAACAGAAAATTCAACTTTGAAAGTTATGTAAGGTACTTGTTTCTCTGGCTGCTATGCACTTGCTTTCAATCATTATCAATGTTAAAACACTGCTTTTACCTAATACTATGCCAAAACACAGGTTTCTTCTGTTTTCAAAACTAAGCAACACACTCATTACAGTGGCAGCCATGCACCTGTTTTCACTTCAAATGAATGTCAAAACACCGCTTTCTCTATGCCAAATCTACCGGTTCCTCACTTTGGAAATCTAAGTAAGATTCTTGTTTCTTACAAGGCTATACATGTGTTTTCAATTACAATCAACTTAAAAACACTGGTTTTCCCTAACGTTGGCTGAATGCAGTGAGTCCTTTGCTTGAGAAAACCAAAATAGAAACTTGTTTCATTGGCTGATTTGCATGTGTACTAATTTTCAAACAATTTCAAGACACAGGTTTCACCTAACTCTCTATGAATGCAGTAGATTGTTCAAGTTTGAAAGGAAAGTAAGATTCTTGTTTGTTTGGCTGCTATGCCCTTCCTAGCAATCACATGTCAACACACAGATTTTGCCTAAGGCTTGCCAATGCAGTGGTTTCTTCACTTTACAAAATTAATAATATTTGTCTTTTATTTGTTGCTATGCCTGCATTTTTCCTTAAATTCATCTTAAAAACCCTGATTTCCCATAACAGGCTGGGAATAGAGAATTTAATTCAACTTTGAAAGTTAAGTAAGATACTTGTTTGTTTGGATGCTATGCCCTTGCTTTCACTCACATATCAACACGCAGCTTTTGCCTATTGCTAAGGCAATGCAGTGATTTCTTCACTTTACAGATCTAATAAGGTTTTGTCTTTTATTTACTGCTATGCCTGTGGTTTCACATAAATTCATCTTCAAAACACTGGTTTTCCCTAACAGGCTGTGAATGCAGAAGTTAATTTAAGTTTGAAAGTTTAGTAAGATACTTGTTTTTTTTTTGGCTGCTATGAGCTTTCTTTCACTCGGTATCAAATTTAAATCGCTGCTTTTATTTAAAACTATGCCAAAACCCTGGTTTCTTCAGTTTCAAAAATAAGCAATATACTCATAACATTGGCAGCTATACACATATTTACTCTTAAAAGGAATGTCAAAACACTACTTTTCCTATGCCAAAACTGCCGGTATTTAACTTTTTATATCAAAGTAAGATTCTTGTTTATTGCAATGCTATTCATGTGTTTTCAATAACAATCAACTTGAAAACACTGCTTTCCCCTAAACTTGGCTGAATGCATTCAGTTCTTTGCTTTAGAAAACCGTAAAGGAAACTTGATTCACTGGCTGATTTGAATGTGTATTTATTTACAAACTACTTCAAGACACTGGTTTCACCTATCTCTCTGGGAATGCAGTAGTCACTTCAAGTTTGAAAGTTAAGTAAGATTCTTGTTTGTTTGGCTGCTATGCCCTTGCTTTCACTCACATGTCAAAACACAGCTTTTGCATAAGGCTAAACCAATGCTCTGATTTCTTCACTTTACCAATCTAAATAAGATTTGTCTTTTAAGTGCTGCTATGCTGTATTTTCACTTAAATTCATCTTCAAAACACTGGTAGTCTTTAACAGGCTGTGAATGCTGCAGTTAATTAAACTTTGAAAGTTAAGTAAGATACTTGTTTAATTGGCTGCTCTGCACTTGCTTTCACTCATTATCAATGTAAAAACATGCTATTACCTAACACTATGCCAAACACTGCTTTCTTCAGTTTCCAAAACTAAGCAATATACTTATTTCATTGGCAGTTATGTATTTGTTTTCATTTACAATGAATGTCAAAACACTTCTTTGACTATGCCAAAGCTGCCGGGTCCTAACGTTCAGAATCTAAGAAAAAATCTTGTTTCTAACAATGCAAATACATGTGACTTCAACTACAATCAACTTGAAAACACTGCTTTTCCCTAAGGTTGGCTGAATGAATTGAGTTCTTTGCTTTTGGAAACCAAAAAAAAAACATGTTTCATTGGCTGATTTGCATATGTATTCTCTTACAAACAACTTCAATACACTGGTTTCACCTAACTCTATGTGAATTCAGTAGTTACTTTAAGTTTGAAAGATAAGTAAAATTCTTGTTTGTTTGAATGCTATGCCCTTTTCTTCACTCACATGTCAGCATACAACTTTAGCCTAAAGCTAAGCGAATGCCGTGGTTTCTTACCTTTACAAAACTAAGTAAGATTTCTCTTTTATTTGCTGTATGCCTGTGTTTTCACTTAAATTCCTCTTCAAAACTCTGGTTACCATAACAGGCTGTGAATGCGGCAGTTAATTCAACTTTGAAAGTTAAGTAAGATACTTGTTTGGATGCTATGCACTTGCTTTCACTCATTATCAATGT
>JAQZBX010102497.1:0-11146 GCA_029593785.1 Cabassous unicinctus | reverse complement strand
CTGGGTGGATATAGCTATAGCAATGGCAATTATAAACTGAACTTACCTATGCCTAGATCCTACTATAGTCAAGGAATTCTAAACTGAGTTTGCCTTTGCTTATGGTTATTTCAGGGCTGGCTTCAGCTTTGTGATGGTAACTACTCTATTCTCCAGTTTGTAGCCTGGCAACTTCTGCTCCCTATGGCTCAGGGGAAGGCAAACACGAGACACCCGTTTCCTGTCCTTCCACTGATGCCAATAACTCTGCTTTCTCTCATGACTCCAAGTGTGGACTAAATTGTTGCCTGGTGGAATTCTCGACCTTCAGGGTTGAACGTCCACTCTTCCAGTCCAGTGGCTGCCGTAATCCTGTTATCTCCGAGGACTGGGGAGTGGGGGAGGCCTCCCACCTCGAATGTTGAGGTTCCTAAAAGTAGCAATTCATGAGACAAACCAACTTCCCTGAGGCTTCGATGACTTCAGAGAGTATATACTGGAATCAGTGTTTTTCATCCAAGGTCTTCCAGAGTCAAAATGGGAAATAAGTAAAGTTCTGAAGTAAAGGAAAATTGTACCTTAAAGCATTGGGGACATCTTGGCTATAAGCCAATAATTAAAGGACAAAAATCTTGTGCAAAACTGCGTGGTCACAGTGCAGATTAATCAGAAATAGCCTTCAAAGAAATCTTTTAAATATTATCTTATAGTTAAACTTATTTTGTAAGAGAATGAAAAGTATAAGTTACAGTAAGTTGTGTGTTACTGTGTCTAACTCTCTATTTGTGTCTGCCTATTTGTTCAGTGTGTACCTTCATACATTGGGATGGTAATATCAAACTAATAAATGCTGAATATAGAAACTATTGGGAAAGGGAAAGTTTTTTTTTAAGCTCTTTGACCTACCAAGCCCCCAAGGCCTTCTCTTTGCAAGAGCTATGGGGGGGAAGGATGAGGTGTGACAGATTAAAATATCTTCTAGGCTGGGAAACTAAGAATCATAATTTGTCCTGTAATTCCCCAATTTAAACCTTGTAACAGCCTTAAAATGAGGGTGGTTAATAATCTTATTACCAAATTTCAATAAGTAAAGGAAAAGTCCTTGAAAGCTACGGAAAGATCTTTTAAAACAAATTAAACAATTGTAATTATTCCAGAACCTAGCAGTCAATATGTTTTGAAGACTATTCACAGTTTCAATTTTATTTAGCTTGGGTGTTATCTCCCTAGGTTTATAGAATACCAAGTAAATAAATAACATTATATGTATTAAATCTTTAAGATGATAAAAGTTATAAGTTCATGTCTAATGAAATTAAGTTAAAGAAAGAAATGTAGATCTGCCCTCTCTTAAATGGATTAAGTAAATTTCATTGGTTGCTAGTTGTAATTTATTAAGTTTATTTTAAGGTAAAGTAACCAGTCTATGTGGTTATGGTTAATTATAAGGAGTTTGTGAAAGCATCTTCTAAACTGAAGCATTTAAATGGCTAATTCCAGGAAGCCATTATTAATTAGAAACCTAAGCTGATATTAATAACAAAAAGTAACTTCATAACAGGGAAACCTGTCAGAGGCCACCTCAATCTGCATATTGAAGTTGTGGTAAAGAAAGATAACCTTGATTCCATTGGGAATCTTAGGTTTTCATAAAATAATGAAGAAAGTAGTTTTTCCTGTGCTCCTAAAGTAAAATACCTGTTAATTAACGTAATCATGGTAAAGGTATAGAAGTAAAAAGCAAAGTACTAAAATAGTTAAGTTCATTTGATATGTTATACATTACATTGGGGGTATTTAGAAAGTGTATAAAGATTAAAAGAAATAGACTTCAGTATTGTCAAACTGTCTTGTGCACTCAAGCCAGGCGCAAATACCTGAACGTTGCCTCTCCATTTGAGTTATTGCCTAGGTTGGTCACTGACCCCCAAAACAATAAAAGTATCTACTACATCTCTGGTTATGCTCCTGAAGTAGATGAAGATTATGTTGCGGTTTCAGACTTCTGCAGCAGGTGATGATGGTTCAATATGGCCAGATATACAATGGACATTGCCTCCAGACTGGCTCTGCTTCATAGTGCTGAAGGGCACTATGCACCAGGCTGGTGAAACACTGGAGCCTTATCTTTCTAGATTCCCTGTAGGATCAACTGTGCTGCAGCAAGAGGGCTATGTGAAGGGCATACCAAGTGGAACAACAATTACCAGAGTACTGTGAGTAGACCTTAAACCAACACAATTAGCATAATGACCTACTCCCATCAAGAGATAACATGTATGGTATTGCAAACCTGGAGCTTAGATCTATTAACCGCAGCTTGGTTTACTGTTGTTAACTTAAAGAATGCCTTTTTCTGCATTCCACTCTACCTGGACTCCCAATTCCTTTTTGCTTTTGAATGGCAGGAGTCCAAAAAACTCCAGGCAAGCTTACAAGGACCATATTGCCACAAGGGTTCTGGGAGAGCCCCCATATTTTTGGAAATGCCTTAGCTCAGGACCTAGGTGATCTTCACTTGCCTCAGAGCTCCCTCTTACAATATGTGGATGATCTGTTGCTTTGCAGTCCAACAAAGGAAGTTTCTGACAACATAACCATTTTAGTCCTTAATTTCCTAGCCGATAAGAGGCTACAGAGCATCGGCATCCAAGACACAAATCTCAGCAGAAAGGCTATTTAGGGTGTCTTCTCACTCCAGGGAAAGGTCTCTCTCCCCAGAAAGAGTTCAAGCTATCACTAGTATTCTCCAGGCTCAAAGAAACAACTGTGGGCTTTCCTAGGAATGGCTGGTTACTGTAGACTGTGGATACCCAGGTTTGGCAAAATAGCCCGGTCACTGTATAGTGCTATTGCAGGGGCTGATAACCATTCCCTAGAATGGGGAACAAATCAAGAAATTGCCTTCCATGCCTTAAACAGGAAAACCAAAATGGAAGGGACCTTACTCTGTGGGTCTAATCTCTCCCACAGCTGTTAAAGGAATTGCCAGCTGGGTGCACTTATCCCAAGTGAAGCCAGCTGCCCAAGGAAGTGCCAGCTCACCAGAAGCACCTGACAGTGCCAGCCATTGGACAGCCTGAAATACCTCTTAAAGAGACAAAGCTAAATAGTGTCTGTGTCAAAGTCAGCTGTTCCCTCTAATGCTAGCCCAAATGCCTATTGCCAGGGGGAGGGCAAGCCAGACACCCCTTAAGAATCTTGTCTGTTTCCATTTCCTATATTTTCTCCTTATACAATAACTAAAAGGGCAGTTCCTCTTCTCATCCCTCTCTTAGCTGTCTTAGGCATAACCATCACTGTAGGAACTGGGGTTAGCAGTTTATACCAACCCCCGCTGGTCTACTACAATCTCTCCCTAGAGCTAGCTAACAGCATAGAAGAAACTAGCCGTGACTTAAAAGCTCTAAGACAGCAAACGGACAGGGCACTTACCATGCTAACAGCAGTACAGGGTGGAACATGTCTGTTCCTTAAGGAGGAATGCTGTCTCTATGTAAATCACTCTGAAACAGTCCTAAACAGCATTCGAAACCTGCAAAATGAAGCCCACCAATTTCAGGAGGATGCAGCCTTTGAAGGCACCTGGCCTTTCCCACTCTCATGGTCCAGTATCCTTTTAGTGGGACCATGTATCCTCAAAATTCTAATTAAGTTTATTTCTTCCAGAATCAATGTCTTATTAGCCATGCGGGGATTTCATCCAGCTCCACCCATGGTACCGGCTCCTCTTCCCCCAACCACAATAGAGTAGCAAGAAGGTTTTACACCTTGTCAAGTAGGGCCTACTGCCCCTAACCAGCAGGAAGTAATTACAGAAGAATGACCATTGTCTTTCAGCACCCCTTAAGAAAAAGGGTGTAAACCTTCTGGGAAGGGGCGGGAGTTGAGGCAGGCTAGTTTAGGGAATGGGAAGACAAATCTTAAACCTGGCAGAAAAACATGGCCACAAAACACATGGCCATGGAACCGCATCTGGAAACCTCCTGAGGGAAAGACCCCACCAGAAGGCTTCTGGAAGAACCCCGTGAGAATCCTCCATTTGGAACGAGATTTCATCCGGGGTCAAGGGAAAGCCCCGGATACTCTTAAGGGACCTTATCATTGGGCCCCCTCCTGGGCAACTGATGGGTGGGGTAATCAATCAAAACAGCAAACAGCTCAGACCCCTCTCCTGAACATTAGCAAGGAGAGGAATAATTATGGTTTAAAAAGTAACCACACAAGCAAAATCTCTCTACCTCTCAGCCCTCAACTATACCTGGGGGCCCATAATCTGTTATTTTCTCCCATTTCTATTCTCTTCTCCCATTTCCTTAATAAACTACTGGGCTAACTAAACCGGCATGTTCTTAAATTCTTTTATGCAACATAGCCAAGAACCTAGAGGAAGCTGGCTACATACCTACGGAGCAGGGCCCTCAGCGCCTGCGAGTGCGTGTGCCGTTAGCCATGGGTGTGCGGGCACAGGGGAAGCTCCCACTCCTCTATTGCAGAGAAAGATCAACTGCCATACAGGTTTTGCCAAGGCTGGTCTTTCACAGACCCCTCACAGGCAATGTACTACAACTGTAAGCCAAGACAGGAAATAAGCACAACAAATTGTACTCATTTCTGTAACGAGCCGAGTCCAGTCTTTTCTTCCTGTGTGGGCTGGTGGCAGGGTGATAAACTGCTCCTTTGTGGGCACAGACTGTTAAATGCTCTCGTGTGGCGAAGTGCCTATTACCAAGAAAACCCCAGACCTTGCAGCAACCCTCAGCCTCTACTGGAAATACTTCCTGAGGAACTTGGAGGCCCTGGGGCTGCTGGGACCTGAAGGGTGGGGTGGAGACCAGGAAGATGGTGAAAAAACAACACAATATCTAAAAGTACTTATTTCATTTGAAAAAGGCAATTTCCCAGCATAATACATTTTTGCTGTTATTATTTTTGTCTGTTTTTTTTTCTTTTTTAAAGACCATGTGAGATTTACTTAATTGAAAGTGGAGCTGCTGGCTTCTCCTCAATACATATCCTAATATTAGCATTCAGGGAACTGCCTCCAGAAGAACATTAAGGGAAAACGCAAACTAGGGCATGGCAACATTTCCTTGAAGTCTTTAAGAGGTTGGACTTTGAGAGGATAGACTACTGGAATTCAAGAACACAGGCTTTATCTTGCAGCTTCAATGGAGTCAGTGTGTGCTTAAAGGCTTTTGTTGTTTACTGCTTAGGTTGCCTCTGTTCTTTTAAAACATTTTCAAATGCCTAAATGACACTCCTGAGTTTCAGACTGTAATTTTTATATTTCCTAGCTTCTAACCCCAGGTCAGCCTCTTAATTCCAGTGTGACCTTGGGCAAAGCCCTGGCCACCTCTCCAGGTCTCAGCTTCCCCCATCTCCAAGAGCCCTTCCAACCTGACAATACTCTTGACATGAGAGATGCCCCAAGTCTCCTGCTGGGGCTCTCACATATGGGGGAGTTTTCTGAACGCACCTGGACTGCCTCAGTGAGTTTTCCCTCTCCTCCCCTGCTTCCTTCAAACAGGCTTAGGTCCTCTGCCAGCAACTTCTAGAGAGAGTGGAACTGAGTATCATGGAAGACTGTCCCTTAAAACTAAACCCAGGCCTGCAGGGGCATCCCAGAAACAAGGAAAGAACCCTGGGTAAGGGCCGTTCCCACACTTGCCAAAGAAACCCGCAAAATGGCCTGGCAGTCTCCACTGGGAGGTAGGAGGAAGGGAGGGGTTAATCTGAAAAAGCTTTTTTTTTTCCCGTTTATCAAAGTGAATTTTCATCTAGATTGTGAAAGAGTGGTCAGCAGCAATAAAGATTATCTTCCAAGTGAGGGTATAACATATGCTGAAGCACCAAAAGGAGATAAAAGGGCTGCTTGAGAGGAACAGCAAGTGGCCAGGTTCTGAGAAGCCCCGGGGTGAGCCAGTCCACCTGTCTATTTGATTACTTTTTAGTCTGTTCCCCGACTCCCACCCCACCAAGGATATAAATTTTGTGAGAACTGGGCCCGTCTCATTTGCAAACAGCTGCATACCCAACCTAGCTTAGAGAAGTACCCAATAACTATTGGTAAAATGGCCAAATAAGTAAATGGTAACCTGCTAACATGGTATGGCAAGGAAGGCCTTCTGGGGGTTGAAGCAACCAGGCAGGGCACAGCAGAAGTCACTGCAGTTCTGTAATAGGGTTATGACAACCATCCCCCGACTTCCCTCTCCTCTTTGCCACCTAGCCTCCAACAGACTCTCTGAACTGAGGCGAAGGGTATACCTGATTCTCCGACTTGCCTCTCTTTCTCCCCCTGCTCCCCTGCAATCTGGCTCAGTCTTCCCCTGGGTTCATGTGCGCCCAGCCAGGTCTAGGCTCAGGGCTCTAGGCTGGCACCAAACCCCAACCCCACTCCAGCAGGTTTCTAGGAGGCTCCTCCCAGAAAGAGCTAGACTCTAACCATACTTATCGCCTCCCTCCAGTCCTCCCTCTCATATACTCATCCCCTTTGTCAAAAGGGGTTTCCAGAAGGAAACTGAAAAAGCATCTTATTTCACAGATGCGGAAAATGAGTGATGTGTTTCAAGCTCCATGAGCCTTCTCCACCAAGTCATGCTGCCTCTCAGACACTATGCTGGTAATGATATGAGTTACTCTTGAAAATAATGCATGGCATTTTGTAGTCTTTACAAAAGGAATCACACAGAAGCACAACTTCTTATGGGATCACTATATTAAATGACAACATGTAATCCTGTGGCTCTGCCAAGGCGAGGTCTCCGCCGCCCTGTTTTCTTCTGGCACTTCTGCACAGAGAGCACCGCACAGGCTGCAGGAGGAGAAGTTACCAGCTACTTCCCTTCCCCTCCTCCCGGCCCCCAGCAGAGTGTAACATTCCACTGTGTCTGCTGCTGCTTCTGAGGAGGAAAGGCCTGGTGAGCACTCAGACTGTCTTCACAATACAATTTTCTGCAAAAAGAAACCAAAACACCATCCATATTTAAACTTAGGTGCTTTTAAGCCTAATGTGGTCATAAGCACTTTCTTGCTCCTGAACTCTTAAGAAGTTTTAAAAACAAGGTCTTCTTATCCCTGGCTTCTTTCCTTATTAGTTGGTGTGGGCATGAAGTAAACAGAAGGTGCTGGACATACATGCTGTCATAAGGCTCTTAGCTCTTATGGATGCCACCTTTGGACGCTCTCATTCACAACAGCTATGAAGATGCTGCTCTTTTATCTTTGCAAATTATTCTTTTGTGCTGAAACTAAGTTTTTATCTATCCAAACACAGAAAACAAAGCAGAATGGTGTTTGAAACATGGCCACATTCAGAGGCCAGAGTGAAGATAGAAGGCAGATAGAGCACAAAACACAGATAACAAAACCATCCTGCTTTCTAATACTTCATGACTAATGCAAAGGTACAAATTCCAATCAAATTCCAATCATAAAGCTAACGGCCTCTTATTCCAAAGACATGTACCCTAGGAAAACACTTTTTAATTTGGGCAATTAAATGAGTGCCAGCTGCCTATCTAATACCCATACCAGCTACTCCCTTACGTATAGAATCCTGATTTTGATAATGGCATATGCTCAGCTGAAATACTTTTCTCTTCAGGGATGGCCATGTGACACAGTTCTGTGAGGCATAAGCCCAGGGTTTGTGGGAAAACTGCCCCCAGGGACAGCTGGCATGAGAATGAGTACTCCACACACTAAGAATGGAAAACAGAAAATTAGAAACAGCCTGTTTCCTTCAATGGCACTGGTAAGTAATGACACCAGCCATGGACTATCTACCATGTAAGACAAATACATTCTTACTTGTTTAAGTTCCTATTAGTCAGGTATCCTGTTAAATGTAGGTGAATATAATCCTAGCCAATTCAAAATGATAATATCTTCTCTCTCTATATATGGCTCTTTCCACATTTTCCCATTCAGTTCACATTTGATTCTCATAACAAAGCTATGAGGGTGGATGGCCAAGGTGATTGTGAGCAGTTTCAATCCCATCCATTGAACTGTCCAGGCCTGGGTGGCACCCTCTGCTCTCTAAGTTCTCCTAGTCTCCCATCTTAGGATCTCCCAACTATCCCAACTCTGTCCATTTCCTTCCATCCTCTCTACCACAACCCCAGTCGAGACTGCCATGATTTCTAGCCTAGACCACCACAACAGACTTCTAACTTGTATCCTTGCCTCTTGTCCTGCCAACTAATCCATTCTCTACCACTCGGCCATGGCTGATCTTCTCAAAATGCACATCTGATCCTGTCGCTGCCCTCTTCGCCATGCCTTTGCTCATCTTATAAAGCCCTTCCAGGTCTGGTCCCTGGTCACCAGTCCAGCGACATTTCTTTGTCATCCTTGCCCACCTCCTACTCCACAAGCAAGCCAGGCCCTTGATCCCCAGGGCCTCTGATCCTTTCCATTCCCTGATTCACAAGGCCAACTCCTGCTTGACCTTCAAGACTCAGCTCAGGACTACAGTCCAGGATGCTTTCTCAAACACCACCCATTGCCCTACACTCCAACACTTCAAGCACAGTCAAGGTGTCTGTGCTCATCATACAGCATTTTACATATCTCTTTACCTGTCCAGGTCTACTCACTAGACCACATGCTCCTTGAGAACATGGACTATGATTTGTCTTTATGTCCCAAACACCTGGCACAATGCCTAGAACACAAGAATACCTGGAAAGTAGGACTGAATGAACAAGCTCCATTTTATAGATGAGGAAACTAAGGCTCAAAAGACACAAATGTCAAGTAAAATCATCAACATGGCAACATAAGACATCCCTTAAACAAACCTCCCCAGAGATTCAGCAAATAAAAGGACAAATCCCATTTGCTTAGAACTCTGGAGGATAGTAGAGACTGGAGAAGGACTCCACAAATGCTGAATCAAAGAAAAAGAAAAATATCAGGTAGGAAACTTCCATCCTGGACTGCCGGTCCTCTTCCCCCTCCCTCACTCAGTCTCATGCAGCTTGGAAGTTGCTCAGAGGCAGCACTTTGGATCCCACCCACTCCCACTGGGGTCAGACTATAAAGCTGCCTGCACCAGTGAGTTGGAGCCCCACCCATAGCCAGGCATGGGGACCCAAGAAGTCAGAGACCCAATGCAGAACACAAGTTGCTGAGAAGTGCTGCATAACAGAAAAGGGGGGCCACAGGGAGGGAAAACAAAAAGAAAGAGACCACAGTGGGACTGTGACTGGTAGGGGCTGAGCTCACTCAATCCAGTTTCTGTTGGCTGGACCATCTAAGCACAAAATGGACTTTTTTGGAATAACCCACCTTTCTGGATTGACCCTGACCTGGTTCCCCAGAGTGGGATGCCATAATGGGGATGAAACCAGAGGCAGAAAAGCCTCACAGAGGAAAAAAAAAAAAGAGGGGGAAGGGGTAAGTTAAACTGCTGTAAGACAGGAGTGTCCCAGAACTGAAGAGAATAAGGAAAACAGAGCACTGAGTGAGGTAGAGAATTTAAACAAATCATAGCAGCTAGGGAGGAAATTCTGCAAAAAATAAACAGAACAGATCAAGATTCCCAGAGAAGGAGGAGAGAAAGAGAAGTTGTCTCCTGCAGGTGAAACACTTACACAAAAAGCACAATCTAAAGAATTGAACCACATAGCCAAGGCAAGAAACAGATGAAGAAGAACTGAGAAAATCTGATAAAACACAGGTAATTCTAAAAGTCTAGAATAAATTGGAGCAAGCATTAAAGAAGAGCCTTAACACAAAGCCAATCAACAATAAAACCCTAGACAAGAGGAAGAAATTGACCTTCAGAGTTAACATATCAAGATAAGCAGGGAAGCGGGTGTGGCTCAATCGATAGAGCTCCCGTTTACCATATGGGAGGCCCTGGGTTCGCTTCCCGGGGCCTCCTTGTGAGAGCACGCACGGCGCGGTGGGCTGATGCAGCAGGACCTCACAGCAAGGGGGAGATAAGCAGACACGGAAAAAACACACAGCGAATGGACACAGCAAACACAAGCAGCAAGGGGGGGATAAATAAATAAATAAATAAATCTTCAAGATAAGCAGATGCTTAAACATCAATAAAAAATCAGAATTCATACTAAGAAACGGAAAATATGGTTCAGTCAAGGAAACAAAACTTCAGGGGAGACACAAAATCTGGAACAACGAATGGAAGAAGTTCAACAAATCTCCTAAATCAATTCAAGGAGATGAAGGATATGCATGAAGAGATAAAATATATTAATAAGACAAAGAATGAGCATAAAGAAAAATTTGGAAGTATAAAAAGCATAACAGAAATTACGGGGATGAAAGGCACAATAGTAGAGATTAAAAATATACTAGAGGCATACAACAGCAGATTGGACTGGCAGAAGAAAGAATTAGCAAACTAGAAGACAGGACAATTAAAATCACAGTCAGAAGACAGAAAAGAATAGAAAAAATTGAACAGTCTCAGGGATTTGAGTGACAGCATGAAGAACACAGAAGGAGAAGAGAAGGGAAAAGAGGTAGAAAAAATATTTGAGGAAATAATGGCCAAAAATTTCCCAACTCTTAATGACATAAATATCCATGACCAAGAAGCACAAGGTACTCCAAACAGAATAAATCCTAATAGACCTACTCCAAGACAAATACTAATCAGAACATCAAATGCCAAAGATAAAGAGAGAATTCTGAAAACAAGAGAAAAGCAATGCATCACATACAAGGGATCCTCAGTAAGACAGTGCCAATTTCTCATGAGAAACCATGGAGGCGAGAAGGCAATGGTATGATATATTTTAAGTACTGATAGCCAAAAATTCTTTATCCAGCAAAACTGGCCATCAAAAATGAGGGAGAGGGGGTGGATGTGGCTCAAATGGTTGGGCGTCCGTCTGCCATATGGAGGGACCTGGGTTCGATCCCCGGGACCTCCTGGTAAAATAAAATATATATATAGAAGGCGCATGGGCTGCCAGGCTCTGTGTGTTGGTGAGCCGCCAAGCTCTGTGTGCCAGTGAGCCGCAGAGCCGCCATGCACCAAGATGATGACGTAAAAGGAGAGAGACAAGACGAGATGCTCCAAAAGCTCCAAAAACCAGGAGCAGAGGTGGCGCAGATGGCAGAACATCTCTCTCCTACATTGGAGGTCTCCAGGATCGAATCCTGGTGAAGACTGGAGGAG
>JAQZBX010102496.1:0-11153 GCA_029593785.1 Cabassous unicinctus | reverse complement strand
AAATGCATGCTGAGTTGTTGGCTTATATCCCAGAGCAGCTGCACTGGAGCTGTTATCTGTGGTGGTTTTTCTCCTGGTACTTGACACTGAATTAGAGTTCTGGCATCTGGATGGAAGGTCTGGCTTGCATTGCAGAACTCTCCCACACCATGGCCAGCCCTCCTTATTCTACCACTGCAGTTTGTATATCAGACACCAAGCTAAATGATCAGTCAACAGTTTCCCATGCACTCCAGCTATCTGAGACATCATTCAGCATCACCCCATACCCCAAACAAGGTAACTGAGATCCAGAGAGATGAGGCATCTTGCACCTGTCACAGATTGGACAGGAGTATGGTGGAAATCCAAGCACAGGCTCTCTGACTCCCAGGAACTATGCTGAGCCCTGTACTTCACTGGGCCCCTAAGCAGCCCCAACACTTGCTGCTGTGGGTCAGGCTCCCCCACCAGCAATTTATCCTGGCCTTTTTCTTGAAGGTATTGTTGAATGATAGAAGCAGAGGATCCAGGTCCCAAGACAGGTGGTCACTGCACCAAAGGGCTGCCACTGTAATGCTATCAGGAGCCACAAACCAGACATCCCTTTAAGAGTTGTCCAAGAATTTGGAGTCTAGATGCCACAGCTGCTCAGGCCCCCAAGTCCCACTAATATTCAGATGGTCCTGGAGAGTTGTGTCCAGCATATACAGTCCCATGAGTAATGTTCCCTGGTAAGGAATGTTGTCTTGGATGACAAACTGTGTCATTATGTGGGTGGGGGTAGGTGATGACCCTTAGCTCTCAGGTGCTTACGCAAGCCACTGATGTGAAAACTCCTCAGCCTCATACTCCAACCCTCACCTAGACCTCCACTGGGAACATCTGGCATACCTAGCCACCTCCCACCTAGTACCCCACCCAGCCTCATGGACACCAATATCACTTCTAGTCATCGCTGAGATCCAGCTTTTGGAAAATCACAAAGTGTATGTGGTTTGTGGAACTTCTCTTTCCCAATTCACATGGGTCAAGTTCTTCTAGGCCATTGCTGTGATTGCTTGCAAACAGTTTCCCAATATACTAGGCATTTATGTCACACCATTCTATGATCCAGAGTGTGTCATGTCTACTGGAGGCTGTCCTGCCCTGGTAGTATGAATAGGGAAGGGCTGAGCTATTGAGGACAAGTGTCAGATCATGTCAGGAGACCTGGTTGAGCTGACCATTCCTGCCCTAGCCTGGTGTCTCTGTCACCCCAGGTTGGGCCCAAGGCTGTGCAAGATCTTCTCCTCCTAAAGGAACTCCTCAGGGCCACAGACCTAATCCACAGTCCTTTGGACTCCTTTCCTCCTGAAGGGGAATGGTGCCAACTACGAATAGACCCCAAGCTGGAATCATAGGATGACTGTAGGCAGGGTGCTGCTAAGACTTCTCTGCCACCATCACATATTCCTCACTGTGGTCTATGGAAACAGGAGCTCCTTCTTTCTTGACCCAAATGCATCCACTTTTTTATAGGAGGTACCGGGGATTGAACTGGTACTTTGTACATGGGAGGCAGGTGCTCAACCACTGAGCTACATCAGCTCCCTTACCAATTTTTTTAAAATTGCTCCATAGAGGGATAGTTGATTGTGTCTCAGCTATCTTTCTAAGTGTGCCATCTGCTGATGATGTCAAATGTTACTGTTTAACTCATCAACTAGAAAGGGAATCCCAGGAGAGGAGGGAATTTTGTTTACTTTGTTCTTTGAATTTGGCTATATCCTAAAGAACTGTTTGCATACTGTGACAGTTTGAAATGGGATGGATCCCAGGAAATCCTATTCTAAAAGCTAATTCATTCCTGTGCATGTAAACCTCTTGTAGTTGGGATCTTTTCATCAGCTTCATTTAAGGGAACATCCTTTTTATATACCTTACATATTTAAGGTACCGAAATGATTTTGGAAACTTTCTTCAAACATCCTACAACTTGCAATTACCATCAAAGTCCAACAAATTTGTCAGAAAGATAATGCAAATATAATTGGTCTTCATTTTAAATACTTAGTATCATGCATTACTAGAAAAAATGTTAGCTCATAGGGGATGGTTTTTGGAAATATATGTTTTCTTTAGTTTAACATTCTAACAGTATATCAATGAGCTACATTATGAAACATTTACAGGGACACATTTCTGAAACAGCTTTCTGGAAGCAAATTAGGGGTAGAACTCAATGCTGTCAGGACTAAGCCATGATTTAATTGCAGGCTTACAAAAGTGGCTAGCGTTTTAAACATATTTTTCTATTTTCCTTTTATAGAGTTGTTTGGTTCAAAAGTTTCCAAACTTTACCAACAATTTTATTAATATGACTAGCCATGTCTAATTAGAATTAATTTGGAAACAGAACAGAGAACAATCATGTTGTTATCCCTGGCTTGAAAGTGCTTATTTTGTTTGTTTGTTTTTTGCTAATATTTCTCTTTCTTTTAAAATAATATAATAGAACTATACAAATGAAATAATGAAAACATGTTTTTCACAAGTAGATTTGTCTTAATACTTAACAAATCTGACTTGATGCTCTTTTGAAACTTTAATAACCAATTTTTTTAGGGCTTCTTTAGGGAGTTACTTTTTTATGTCCAGGTCATTTACATTAATCACAAGCAGTTCTGTAAATTAAAAGTCTGAGGATTCAAGCTAAGTCTGAATGATAAGACTGAATTCTTTGCAAGACATTTATTCTTCCATAGTTTTGGGAATATATATCATTATAGAAGGGGAGGTAGTCTAAGTTAGAACACAGAGTGAAGAGAGGAGGATTTCAAAAGCATCAGAAGCTTGGTTTCCACAATTTCTGGCAGTTCAGGATTACTAATTTATAAATAAGTATCATTTATCTTTGAACAATTTTAAATAGACCTCTCTTAAGGATTTTCATTTGTTATTTTGGTATTTCCATCCAGAGGCAGAAAAATACACATAAAACAGACAGACACAAAACACAAAAACACAGAAGTATAAAACTTAGTAGTTTGAACTGTAATTTTGTACCCTTTTGTGCAAATTCTTATTCTGATACAAAGTCATAAAATATTTTACACATGGGGTTATAACTCATGTTTCTTCTCTTATCATATGTCTATTGCAATATAGTATTTTTCTCTATAGACTCATTTTCAGGCTATTTCTACTCTGATTTAAAATCATATTGAGGTCAGTCAGTTTTGCACAGAAATATCATTCTCTTCTTTTTCAGAGGTTCATATCTAAACATTTAGCCAGGTGTTTAAAATGAATTTAAAATGGTTTAAATTCTTCTTACTAGTACTACAGGTGTTCCCCATGCCCCTGGTAGAGTTTCAAACAATTTAGATTAAAAAATAACAAATACAAGGATCTAATAGCTAAAATGGGACTCTAATCTACAACCAATCAAATCAAAGAACAATGTGAGTCATTTGCACACTTATTCTCATAAGCCTTGGGATGTGTTACTGATAGCCAAAATGGAATGACTAAGGTAGGGCTTTAATTCACAATCATAAGCAATAGCAAATAACCAAAATGGGGATTGAACACAAAACCAAAAGCAAACATAACAGACTTTGACAAAAGAGTAGGTACATGTGCCAAGTTATTCAGCCAAAAGCTATTTTGTTTTCCCTGAAGTGTTTCTGTCCCCAAAATGAAAAATGAAATATTGTAGGTGTCGATGACACCAATTAGGATAGGAAAAATTCTAATCACCAAATCTTTAGACTTAAAGGGTTGAGGTATCCACAAAGGACCAGTGTCTGGTGTTCATAATCTTGTGGGTTCATGGAAACCTTGGGCAGGGATTTCTAGGATCTGGTTTCTTTTGGGTCACCAGATTGGTTTATATATATATATATATATATATATTATTTTTAAAGAAGCTTTAGATTACATATATTTTACATAAAAATATAAAGGATTCCCATATGCCCCAATCTCTCCCAGTCCCACACTTTCCCACATTAACAACATCCTTCATTAGTGTGGTACATTTGTTACAATTGATGAACCTATATTGAAGCATTGCCACTAACCATGGACTACAGTTTACATTAGTTTTGTAAACTCAGTCCTGTAATAATTGTATTGGCTATTTTAATTGCTTCATTTTGAAGAGCTTTGGATCACAGAAGGGTTACAACTGGGGCAGGGGGATACATGGGAGGAAGTTCACCTGGGCATATATGTAAGGTATATAAACACATCACTGCAATGTCATTCAGGATAATTCCCAAGTCCCAAAAAAGGCCCCGTATTACAATTCTTTTTCCCTCTGTCTGCCCTCAGAGCCTCCAGGGGTCACTGCCTCTACATCAATGTTGTAATTTCTTTCAAAGCTAGAATCACAATATGTCTATAGTAGAATACCAGTAAGTCCATTCTAGTCCATAGTTCATTCTCCAATACTGAGGATTCTGAGATGGGTGTCCACTCCACCTCTAATTGTGGGGCATACAAGGGAAGTAATTGCAAGTTGGTTTTGTGTATGTGTGTGTGTTCATTTCTCTCAGATATATACCTATGAGTGAAACTGTTGTGTCTAATGGTAACTCTATGTTTAACATGTTGAGGAACTACCAGACTATTTTTCAAAGCAGAGACCATTTTACATTCCTACAGGCAAAATATGAGGGTTCCATTTTCTTCACATCCTTGCCGAGACTTATCTGTAATTTTTATTGTAGTCATCTTTGCGAGTGAGCAGTTACCAATTTGGTTTTGACTGTCTATTTTTTTTTAACAAAATGATTTTATTGATACATATTAATAAAGCACAAATTAACACAAAGTTTACAATCAATGGTATTTGGTAATCCCACAGTTGTGCACTCATCATTTCAATTATTCTTATAATAATTATTATTCTGATAATATTCCAATAATAATAATTATTATTCCAATAATAATAATAAAGAAACTCATCACTTCTTAATATCTTTTTGCTTTCCCTGCAATAGACAGCTGCTATTCTTTTTTTGTTCTCTCTAGTATATTTGAATTTATTGTTGATGTTCAGGAACTGGGTCCATGAAAATGGTGCCATGGGTGAGAAAAAATGAGACAAAGAAGAGATGAGAAAGAAATAACCGGGGTCAGGGGACCCTCCATCCCAAAGGGAGGAGAGCACCACTGCATAAAACATCGTAGCTTTTATTTAGCTTTAGGACAAAGAAAATATGTGTGTGCCTGTGCAAGGTTAATAGATACATGACAGTTTACACTTTATTAAAGTTACCAAGTTTTAAGGGTTAATGGCTCAGTTCTCTTTTACATTCCTGCATGTAGTGGACCTTGTAAATCTTTATGTGACATATACCAGACACTCTCTTTGAAGCTCAGGATGTTTCTCCACCAGGCTCCTACCAGATCTTTTCTCAGTGTCTTGAGACTAGAGATGCCTGTCTCCTACATACCAAGGCAGCCTGCTTTCTGTCAGTTGTCATGGCCTTTAATTGAAACTCCATCATTTCCCCCTTTTTTATTAATTAATTTTTTCAGTGAAGACTATAGGAACCATTATATAAACTGATACAAGGTGACCTCCTGTCACACTTGTCTTCTTCCATAGGCTCTTGTGTCTGTGCCTGTCTTAGGTTGTTCTTCTCTGAGAATCTTACCCATCATTGACCACCAGTCAAGCTTGTGAGCTCTTACATGGAAGGCAATTTCATTTATACTTCTTCAGGTTCCTTAAGTGTATATTTTTGTGCAGATAATTAGTATTAAAATTGAGGGTTTATTAGTAAATTACTTTCTACTACAAATAATGTAAAATTAGTTTTTCATGGTTAAGTTTCTTAACATAAATGCATTTATCTGATCTAATTTTTCATTTTTTCTATGAATATATGTCATTACTCTACCCTTGAAAATACAAACAATTAAAATGCATATAACAATAATTCCTAATCCAATTCAAAATGATATTTGAACTGTTTTTTGTTTCCACCAGTGAAATGGATTGAGAGTATTTAAATTTTCAGACAATTCATTCCAAAATTCTGCACCAGGGTTTCTTTCAATTCATTTTGAGGTATGCTCAATGCTTTCTTTTGCAATTCTTAAATATCTAAAGAAATATTATGCTTATATCCAATCAAATAATTTCTTACTTCTTCCCAATCATGCTCACTATTATTATAAGGCAAAGGAGTAATACAAAAAGAACTTTCATTACAATCACATTTAAGAGCTCTTAAGAAGTTTAAATTATAGATTTGATTACCCAAATATATAATAGTTGTTTCAAGATCACTCATATGATTATTCAGTTCTATATCAATGTGAGACTGGCTATGCCACATCTCAACTGCATTTTTATGCCAGTCCTTAACATATTGTTGAGTCTGGACTCTTTGATGTAGGGCTGTGCCACTGACAGCTGCAGCAGTTATGATGCCAATCAGTCCCAAAATTCCTGTTATTTAAAGTTCAATCAGTCTTTTAGTTCTTTTTAAATAATGGTCGAGGAAATGCCACATCAACTGGGATTCTGGGGACTGCTGCCAATGTCTGGTCATCCGAATCCGTAACCATAGTCCTTTTCTTCTTCTTGCTATAAAAAGAGTTTGATTTTCCTGAAAAAATGAATTCTTAAGACATGTAAATAAAGAGCAATTGGAGCAGCTAATGTTCCTTTCACCAAAAGTTACTTTTCCAATGATAAAAACTATAGGAGCTCGTACACATACTGTAAGAAATTGAGTTGATTTTCTTTTTAAACTGGTAATTTTAGTTTTACTGCCTTGCCATTTGAAAATTGGGCCAGTTCCCCAAAATAATTTCCACAAATAACTTTGAGTTTTGTTAAGTTTAGTGTCCCATGGTTGTGGGATGTATCTTCCTTGATTTTTCCAATTTATTGAGCTGTTAGTAAATGCCATATTACCAAAATTCCAGAAATAAGGATTACTGTCATTAGTGGTTATGGTAGAATTGTTAATGAACCAAGATATGGTTGTGTTTTAAATAGGCTTCGGTATTCCTATAAGGGCCCGATCCTTTACAATTCCATAGGAATCATTAAACAACACAACCTCTGAAAAACCCATGACATATATGCCATTTGTCATTAAGTAATCTGTTTTTAGAGGGACATGTAAGATTTACCATATTTTCTGATTTATATGGTAAAAAAGAGAAAATGAGAATATAAATTCTCGTTTGATTTTTCTCTGTTAAAACTACACTGCGATTTTGAGGTTGCATGCATACAGAACCATATCCAATACAAAGAGGGAGGTCTATAAAAGGCAAAGTTAAATTTTCTATAAATTTCCCTTCTTCTTTTGGCTTTAAGCATAGCCATAAGTTTATAGGTCCCAGAAAATGGTGAGGTTGATTAAGATAAATTGGGTAAGACTCATCGGCCCAAGTTAACAGCTCTAAAAGAGGTGGGTTGGTAATGTATGCCCAATAAGTGTAATTATGATATGGTGTCTTACCTTGACCTAATACTTTATCTATAATTAATCCAATGTGAAACCACCATGTTCATAGTTTAAGGTTCGGCAGCATCTTCAATTCTAGGTTGATTCTTCTGGAGGGGATCCATTGCTGTTCTCCTGTTTCTGTAATAATAAGGGCCAAACCTCAGCCCCAAATTTTTACCTCTTCTTTTTCCCATTTATTGGTTGTTGTTTTTTCCAATATATTGGTTTTCTGCATTTTTCATTTTTATTCTTTCTATTAACCTCTCATTGTCTTTCTGCTGCTGTGGTATTAGAAATTTGTTGTCTATTAAGAAAATTTAAGGTAAGCAATGCTTTAAATAGTTTGTCTTTAGCAGATTCTTCTCCATCTCCCCCTTTTTGTTTTTGCAACATTAATTTTAGTGATTGTTTTTTTCTACAATAGCTTGACCTTAGGGTTATTTGCTTGGGTAAGAGATGTTGGAGATGTTTATAGAGTTGTGTTAAAAGTGTTTTTGAGGAGGCTGCAATGAGGGTAAATACATGCTTGTGGGAAGGCAGAACATGTAAGGTGTAAAGCCTTAAAGACACAATATTGACACATGGTGGGTGTATTGAACATTTTTGGCGGCAGGCCCTATTATTGATATTTAGTTAATATATTTTAATAATTGAAAGAATATAAAATAAGTGAAGGATTGTTTATAAACAGGGGTTTGACTGTTATATTCCAATTTTTTATAATATGTATACATACATTCACATGCTTACCAAAACAGAGGATACACTGATATAGTTGGCTTATTGTTGGCTAGAGTCCTGGATAGATCCTAGATAAATGTTAATATGTATATTTAGTTTAATAAGCTTATACTGACAATTAGAGTGAGAAACATGAATAACATAATCAATTAAAAGATAAAGTCAATATTGAACAAAGTTACAGAATGACAGATAAATAGAGCAGTTTTATGTATATATACTTACCAATATTTAGCTTTTATCTGGGAAGTATTGAATTAACAACTGATACTAGAGTTTTGGTTGACTGTGTTTAGGATTAATGAATTTGATACTATAGGTGCCAACTTGTGAGTATTTTGCTAACTCCTGAGGAAGAGGTCAGCCTCCCCAGGAAGGAACACAACACTCATTGGGAAGTATATTTTAAGGTTTATGCATCAGTCCCTGGGAGAGTGGCCAGCTCCTCCAAGGAGGAATACAACACCTTTTGAAATGTACTTTATCTTTTTTAATTTGTTACAAAGCATCCTTGATGTGCTTAGTCTTTTAGTTTCCATTATTTTTCCTGATATATGAAAAATGTTAATATTTACATACACATATAATAAAATACATTTATGTGTAACATACAAGTTATTAAATTACCTAAGTATGCAATGCAGTGCATTAAAGTTTTGATTAGTATTGAAGTATGTTATACATAATTCATAACTACAGGAGATTATATAACAACAAATAATAATAAGACTTTTAATCAGCAGACATCCAATGAATAAACTTTTATTTTTTATGTATTTAAGATTTTCAGTAGCATGATTTGAATGACCTTAATTTCTTTATATTGTATATTTTGAGGCATAGGTAAAAACAAATTATTATTTCCTATTCGGGCTGTGGGGCAATACATTAACATGTAATTTTAATATCTGCATTGGTTTTGTTGTTAACATTATAATTAGAATTGGGGTTGTAGCTTACAATGTTGAATATAAACTTAATTTATTGTTGGCTATTTTACAGAAAGGGGAATGTGGGCTGGCTTGACTTGTTTAAGAAGATTAATTTTTTGTAACAAACTGGTAATATTTGGGACTACTGCACATTGCAATGGTGTTATTTTAATTTGCTATAATTTACTGTTATGCACTACCCCTGGCAGCCCCTAATGGCTGCTTTCTTTCTGTGGTTATAGACTTGTTTTTTTTTTTTAGCAAAAGTGGGGTAAATCAGATAAACTTAAGTTAAAGCATCTGCCTTTTGATTTTTAGGCAGAGAGGTAGTTTTTATGACACATTATTATTATATTTTAAAATAATTAAAATTATGATTAATAACATTATACTTTTATTTAATGTTATATTGAAACATTATTAAATTTTCAGGAATTTTATACAGTTTTCAAATATTCATATGAACTTTTTATTCATACAACTTTAATTGTTGTAAAGTTAGAAAATTAAAACAACAGTTTTAAATACTTCATTCAACTTATAATATATCACATGAACTTTACTATTTTTAGTATTTTATCTTTTTCTAGGTAACAGACCAAATTATTTGTAATGGTTTGAAATAAAATGTTACTTTTTAAGAAAGCAGGTTTAAACATTATGTTCTTTTAAAAGTGATAAAACTTGTTTCTTCAAGGAAATGATAAGGTTAAAATGTAAGAAGCTACTTTGATAAAACAGACTTTCTTTTTTGCATACTGAATATTCAGGAGAAAAACTCTGTGTAAACTTTTACTAAAACAGATTAATGACTTGAGAAACTTTGAGAAAGAATAAAACTTTAACTTTGTTAATACCTAGTCATTTTATCTTAGGATAAAATTACTTTCTTTTCTTTAATAATAAAAGCATATTCTATATACTGTCAATACTTAAGTTACCACAATGATTTTGGAAACTGTTTCCAAGCAAACTTTTGACAACATACAATTAACATTAACACTAAACATACTTGTTAGAATAATGATTTAATTTGATCATAACTATTTTTATTATTTTAAATTAATGTCCATAGTTAGTTATTAATATAAGTGCTTATTTAATGTTGGCCATTTGAATAGAGCTCTTATAATAATTTTCATTTATCAATTTAATATTACCATCCAGAGGTATCCAAATATACACTGACACTACACACAGACAAACACAAAACAAGTTACAACACATCAATAGAAACATACATCTTTGATTTTACTGCTTTTGAGAATTTTTCTGGAAACTGTATTGTTAAGTTTTCTTACTTTTTCAGTGGTTTAATTTTATTAGCCTCTATCATCCCACAGCTTTGTCATTATGTAGGCAGCAGGAGGTTTACAAATTCGCTGCTGGAATGTTTTCCTTATCTTAGTTAACTCTTTGGCAGACTAGTGAGGCCCCTGCAACTAATGCTAGAGCCTTCTAACATTAATCTTACTAAATTTTTTAGAATAGTTCCTTTTGCTCCTGAATTGGTTAGACAGACTTTATTTTGTTTCTCAAGTATTAATTTTTTGGTAGTGTCAAAGCCCAGGCCGGCACTTCTCTAGGTGTCCACGGATAAGTTTGCCGAGAATTTGTGGGGGCGAAATTACCATTAATCTGTTGTGAATTTCGAAGAGTGGTGCTGTTGGAGAGGGCTGCTTTTTACAATCCTTTTGATAATCACCAGCCTTTCCACAGTTAATACAGGTTCTGTGACCCAAAAGAAGCTGCAAAGCTTCAGGATAACCTGCTTTACTTGTTTGTGCTATGATTTTCATGAGTTTGGTCTGTGGTAAAGGAATTTTCACAGATGCTTTAGGATGATTTAAAGATGGCTCAAAAAAGAGGTTTTGGGAACTTGACTGAGGGTTAAATGCTAGGGCAAATGGTGCGTTAAGGGAAGTCTCTTTAGGCACATCAATGTCTGCAGCTGGAACTGGAGGGTTAATGTCCACAGCTGGAGCTGAAGGGCTATTAATAGCTTGAAAAGTGCCCTAGGTACCCCTTGTGGTAG
>JAQZBX010102495.1:0-11150 GCA_029593785.1 Cabassous unicinctus | reverse complement strand
GTCCTAGGGCTTACATCTTTGAGGTAAAACTTCTCACAGGGAAAGTGTTAGGTATTTCTCTCTATATATATCCTCCCCTCTTCCCCACCCCAAAGCACCACAAAGATATCTTTGCTGAGTAAGTGCTTTTGGTGTCTTCCTAGGTTGGAACCATCATTTCTGCATGCAATTATTCCATTATTTTCCCTTCCCTTCCCTTTTTTATTTTATTTTTTTTCCATTTCTTTCTGAAGCCTACATAGCCCGTGAGCTCTTGCAACACAGAAAACAGATTCCTGTGTTCAGTTGGGTAGCTGTTTCTGTTATTGCTTGTCATTTTTCATTGTTGGCCCTTGAAACGTGCAATGGTTGTCTATCACCCATGCAGGACTTTGGGAAACGTGCTTATACGTGACCCCTTTCATGCTAAAGGCTGCACACAACATTTTTTATCACAGGAGGCCCTGCTTTGTCCTTTTCTCCATATCTGACATGCTTTTCCTGCCTGTAAGTTATACTCAGGTGTTTTATTGACCTTCACCTGTAATATGTCTTTGATTTCATTATCCTTGCTGAGAACCTTCTGTGTCAGTAAATGAAATGCACTTGGCAGGTAGTTAACCTTATCTTTCTTTGCTACTGTTATATTTCTTGCTTGTATCAATGAAACCAACTCCTAAATCTTTTGCTACTTTTACTGAAATGTTTCATATGTTACATTTCTCCTTAATAATCACAGAATCATTGATCTGTAGGGTTGAAAAGGGCCTTAAAAGTAACTTAGTTACATATGTAGTGACATGAGTACAGCCTTATATAAATTAAACAAAGTTGGGATGTGGAACTACATAGTCAATATGACCTTTCTGTATGCGTTCTGGAAAGGTAGACACCACAATGTTAACAGGGTTGTCTCAGAGTTATAGGATTACTGATGCTTTTTATCTGCCTTCTTACACTTTTCCATATTATCAAAATTTCCTGTAATAAGAGATACCAGATGAGAGAAGACAATGGAGACTTGCCTTTAAAATTCTGAGGGGAAAAAATTTTCAGCCTAGAATTCTACAGCTAATTACTTATCAATAGCAGGCTAGAATAAAGACATGTTTAGACATGAAACCACCAAAAAATTAGCTCCAATTTTTCCTTTTTAGGAAGCTCAGTGAAGATAAGAATAAGCCAAGAATGTAGTACACACAGGACCTAGGAATCAAAAAACCCAAATCAAGAAAAGTATTAGAATAAATTCCTAGGATAACAGACATGCAACAGCCATAGAGAGCAACTGCCTTTGAAAGGAATGGGGGCCGAGAGGGAAAGCTAGCTTTTTTTCTTTGGGAGAAATAATTTGGAGAAACTACTCTATGTTCCTTAATGTCAGTTTCAATGGGTAATGTTATTCACTCATTCAGCACCTTTTTATTAAGCACCTATTATGTGCTGTTGCTGTGCTAAGTGCTGGGGACTCAATAGTGAACAAAAATGAACCTCTCTTTATGGAGTATGAGAAGATAATGACTACAATCTCCTTTAATTTTCCCCATAGCCCCATTTTAAAAACAAAACATTCTCGCCATTCTGTGATTTCAGAGGGTATACAAACTTGTCTAAGTTTGCCAGTTAGCAAGTGTCAGGCCTCAGATTCAAACACAGACTCGAGGCCCACCCCTTCTTTGCTCTGTTCAAAGTGAAGTCTTTTCTTGGAGAGAAAAAAGTCTTTTCTAAGAAATCTGCTCTCTTAGAATTGTATACTTAACAAAAATGATGAGGGGAATAATTTTGAAAACTCTCCTGGCTGGCCATTTTGCAGTTGATGTGTCTGGATAAATCTCCACCTGATCGTCTGTTACAATACACTCCTGTACAGATGGACGTTCTGCAGATGATGCTACAATACACTGCCTGAATTACTGCTGCACAGCCCAAAATGTGTGCTCAGCATTACCACAAATTGAAAATAAACCTGTAAACCATTGTCAGTGATGTAGCCCAAAGACTTTATATGCTGAAGTGTTTTTAAAGTTGTTTTTCATTACAGTGTGCCCTTTTTCAATGGGCAGAATTCATTTTCCCCTCTTTAAGTGTGCTCAGTGAGGGGAAAGCAGATCTTGAAATGAAGACATGGATCTGATTTCCTGGTGCCATGTGTGAGAAGCATCCCGTTCTTCAAAGCTGAGCATAGTTCCCTTCTTTTCTCTCCTATCCCACCCCACCCCATAAATCTCTATCCTCCATAAATCTTACTCCCAGGCATCTTGCCCCAGGGTACTCAAACTCTGTATGCAGCCAGGAGACACTTGCAGGGTATGGACAGGTGTCAGCTCAGTCCATGGCCTCCCTGATGTTAAATTTGTATAGGCCTTAGCCAAGCTCAGTCTTGAGTAACATGGTGGTTACAGGCTTCAACTCTGAAACCAAACTGCTTGGTTTCTAATCTTAGCTGCATCTCTAACTAGTCCTTTGATCTTGGACAAGCTACTTAGTTTTCTCTTCCATGGCCATCACATCTAAAATGTAGGAATAATAACTCCTTCATTATAGGATTTTTATTGGGAACTAAGTCAGTCCTGGCAAAGGGTCAGAGTGATTTCTGGGTTTAAGGAGTGACTTCCTCTCCAACAACCTTTTTACCATGCCTTCCTATTCTTAAAATAATTTGCCCCAGGATTTCAAACAAAAGATTACCTTAAGCAGGGGCAATCTGTCTACATGTAATTGATTCCAGATTTGAAAAGCAGTCAGTTTTCATTTCCGGTCTGTTCTCCATGATTAGACACTGTATTCCCTTAGGGAAAGTAGTCAGCTCAGATGCTTCACATCTGGGAGATTTCTTCTCCTTGCTAGCGATAAATCCTTAGATACCTATACTCTCTTTCTCTTAATAGAGTGAGCACCTTTCTCTTTCTACAGCCACTTTTTTCCTAGCACCTAGCTGTTTTCTTGCACTATGTGCTACCTTGGGAAATTTGTTTTAAGGAATCTTGTGAGAATTTAATTGGTAACTTTCTCCAAGTTGCACATTATTAAGAGGTTTGTAATGGCCAAACCAGATTTCAAAAAGGAAAACACTTCCTCTTAAACAGAAATTTTAACTAGTATGCTGCCATTAGCTGTATTGGTTATTGTGCCCTCAAGTTATGAACACATCATGTGGTTCATCCATTTGCCACAACTCCTTCATGTGCTCCCAGGGCAAGCCCAAATCCTCTGTGGATCACTGATTAGGAATTAAGAAGACAAGCCTGTGCCCAGCCTCCTAATAAGCTCCAAAGACACTGAAAACAAAAGCCAACAAAACCTGAGCAGGAAAGAAAGTCTATCATTTCCTTAAAGGATCAGGGCTTCTCCATAAGTTATCCTGGGCCTCTCCATGTCTCTTCCATCCCCCTCTCCTCTCCTCAACTCTCCTCACTTTATACACTCCCAAGAAATATATTCACATCCACCTCTAAATTTGCAGTTATTTGTGAGCAGGGAATTCTCCTCCCTCTCCTTACTCTTAAGACAGAGGAATACTTATCCAATGGATGGCCTCCATTCCAAAGTAGGCAGAATCACTGCAGCATATTGAAAGATTAGTTCATGAGTGTATCTTTTTATTTCATTTCTTCTTTTTTCTCCTGCTTGAATTTGAAAGTCCGATATTTAATCATTTATGGGAGGAGGTTCCGCCATCTTGCTCAGTCTCTTCTTTCCATACAGTTGGATTGTTTGGCTTCTCCCAGGTCTGCTGCTTCCAAGAAGACCTGACCACCATCTGCCTTTTATGTTGATTTTTTCCTGGACTATCTTCTTTCTCTTTATCATGGTTGTTATGATTGGGGCCAAAGCCCACTTTTCATAGGGCAGAAAATGAGTGCTCCATTTCTCACTCTCCCTTAACCTCTCTCTCCCTCTCCTTTTTCTTTTCCTCCCTTATAGCACTGAGCTATGGCAGCTGATGTAGTTGGGGTCTTGTGTGGTTAAACAACAGGGCTTGGAAACAAGTGTACTTTCCACTTCTGTCTCACTCCCTCCCTCTGGATGTGATGGATATTTTCCAGTTGTTGCATGAAGAAAATTGGGATTTGTTACCTTAGAAGAACAAGGTTGTCATGGGCTTCTGTTGTTTTTAACTCCTAGCACTCATTCACCCTCTTCCTGGAAACATTTACCCAGTTTATCTCTGGGAAACTACCCTCTTCCTCACCCTCAATTCATATACTTTGGGTAGAGCTCCCATCCCCATCCCATGGAGCATGTGATTCAGGCCTAACCAATTAGAGTATTGCATTGCCCTAGCCACAATGCTTGTTTCAGTGATTAGAAACCAATGAAACTTCTGGGGCTGTTAGGCAAATGCTCTTTTCCACTGGATTTGAGCTGAGAAGATGGGATTCTGGAACTTCTGGCAGCTATCTTCTAACCACAGGGAGTCAGTCTGCCTGGGAATAGAGCCAGTGCACAGACATGTGCTAAGCTACGGGGAGAAAGATTCCTAGTGCTGTGCCATTGAACCACAGGATAAAGCATCCCTGAAGCCAGCCTCACCCTTGAACTTCTCATTTATAACCTGATAAGCTCCTTCTTTTATTATGCCAATTTGGACTGGCTATCCTGTCACTTAAAATGGAATAAACCTATTGAAGGGGGGTGGATGTAGTTCCATGCCCTACAGTTAAGTTAGTAGAGTTTTCATCATTTGTGTTTGTGGTACACAGCGATAAAATGGTGTTTGGTTTACTTTTTCAGCCATTGTTTCTAGCGCTTATATCTTCCCCAGGATGCTATAGACTGGGGCAAGGTTTGAGTGTTCCTGGAATCTCTGGTGAAAGTATCATATTGACATAACCAAAAGATTATCCCAATTTGGTAATTCATAATCCATATTTTCAGGCCAGAAATTTAGCTCTTACATTTAAGTCTATGATCCATGTTTTTGGTATAAAACAATTTATCCTCCCCCTCCTCTATTTTCTTCTTTCCATGAGGAAATTCAACTGTAATGGGCCATTTGTTAAAAAATTTTCCTTTTCCATTGAATTGGCTTGACAACTTTGTCAAACATCAATTGACTGCAAATGTAGGGATTTTTTTCTGGACTCTCAACTCTATTCCACTGATCTATATATTTTTTTATTCTTACACTGGTGCCATATTATCTTTGGAGTATGTTTTTAAAATGGCTGATGTAAGCCTTTGAGATTTGTTTCTGTGAACCCCCAACCTCCAAAATCATCTTGACTATTCTAGGTTGTTTGCATCACCTGTATAAATCATAAAACAAGGTTGTCAATTTCTAAAAACAAACAAACACAAACAATCAAAACAACCCCCCCACAAAACACTTTCCTGTGATTTTGATAGGGATTGCATTGTATCTATAGATCAGGGGTTCCTAACAAGGGGTCTGTGAGCTTGAATTTAAATTAAAAAAACATTATTCTTGTGGGAACATATTGGTGCAGGTGTGATATATTTATTATATATATATATTTATATAGTGTGGACTTAGTAAGGGGTCCTTGGTTTTCACATGACCGGCAAAGGGGTCCATGGAACAAAAAAGTTTAAGAACCCCTGCTATAGATCAATTTGGGAAAAATTACCATCTTAACAATATTGACTCTTTTCATTGAACTGTCTCTATTTAGATCTTCCTTATTTCAGGACGTTTTTGTAGATTACAGTATTCAATTGTTATTTCTTATTCTAAAATCTATTTTCTCTGATATTAATATAGCCCAAGCACATTTAATATAATTTTTGATATGGCTGGATTACTTATGCCAATTTGATATTTTTTATATATCTCATCTATTTTGTTCTTCTGTTCCTCCTTTACTGCTTTCTATTGAATTAAATAAAGAATTTTTTGGTATATTTTTTTATTCATTTGCTAATTTTTCAGACTTCTTTTGAGTTACGTTCTTAGTGGTTGTTCTAAATATTACATGTGTCTTAATTTATTACAATCTTCTTCAAGCAAATACTGAATTGATTCCAATAATCTATAGCAACATTTTTCCAATATAGATTCAATTATTCCCCCACTTATTATTGTCATATATATATAATACACCCAGGAATACATTGCTATATTTATTTGACCTTATTTCTTTTAAAGTTATTATGAGAAGAGAAGAAAACATATTTATACAGTGCTTTAGTAGTCTTCCTTTCTTCCTTTGGGATCTCCTTAAACATCTGGTGTCATTTCCTGTCATCTAGAAGGATTTCCTTTAGTATTTCTTAAAAGCAGGACTGCTAGCAACATATCTCAGTCTTTTGTTTATCTAATAATCTCTTTAGTTTACATTCATATTTGAGAGTTTTAGTGGAGACAGAATCCTTGACTGACACGACAGTTTTTTTTTATTTTTTAAAGAATTTCAAATGTTATTCCATTGCCTAATGGTCTCCATTTCTCAGAAGAGAATTTAGCCATTAATTATAATTCCACCCCCCCAAATAGGTGCTAAGTTATTTTTCTCTTGCTCCTTTTAAGATTTTTTCTTTGTCGTTCAACAGTTTGACTATAATGTGTCCAAGTGTGTTTCTCTTTGTATTTATCCTAGTTGGGGTTTTTATCTGTATACTAATGTTTTACATCGAATTTGGAATGTTTTCCCCATTATTTTAAAAATAATTTTGCCTCCCTTTCCCTCTCTAGGACTTCCTTTACATTTATGCTTGTAAGCTTAATTTTGACCCACAGGTTTCTGAGGCCCTCTTCATTGTTTGTCATCCTGTCTCTGTGCTCCCCAGATTGTATAACTTCTATTGATATATCTTAAGCTTCAGTGTTTCCCTCTTCTGCCATCTCAAATCTGTTTTTGAGCTAATCTATTGAATTTTTTTAAATTTTTTTTTCTATTTTTCAACTCTAGAAATTCCACTTCATAGTTTCTATTTCTTTATTGATATAGATATTGATTATTTCTATAAATTGAATCATCATCATAGTTTCCTTCAATTCTTTAAGCATGGATTTTTAAATTCTTTACATATATTTATAATAGCTGCTTTGAAGTTTTTCTGCTAAACCCAACATTGGACTCCACTCAAATTCAATTTCTATTGATTGCTATTTTCCTTAATTGTGGGCAATAAGTGTCTATTTCTTTTCATGTCTCATGATTATTTTAACAGAAAACATGGAAATTTCAGAAAATATTTTGTAGCAAATCTGAATTATGATTATTTTTTCCTGCCAGAAGTAGGTGATTTTTTGTTTCCTTGGATGATTCAAAGAATTAAGTTCTTTGAATTTAATTTGTGAAATCATTTCTCCCCATCATGTGTGGCTGCTGATGTCATTGCTCATTTATTTTTATTTTTATTTTTATTTTTTTAGCCAGGCTTCTAAGGGGTCACATCTGTTCCTATATAGCTTAGTAGTCAACTAATGATTTGTTGGAGATTTTACTCAAAAACGTTGGACCCACAGTTTAACCTCTCTGCTGTGGGATCTGCATATGGATTAAAGAGTGCTTTAACATTTCATGCAGCTGTCAAATACGTCTCAACTTTTGCCCTCTTGGGTCTCCTCTGTCAGTGCACACTTCATTTTAGTCATGCAGACTAGAATGTCCTCTGTGAGTGCACAATCTTCATTCTAGATATGTGTGGAGAGCTTATCTAGCCCTTCAAAGTTTTCTCATTTCTAGGATCCCCATGTTAAAGCTTTGGCTCATACACTGGTCACAATATCCTTCCAACTGACACTGCAACCTCAGGCTACCAGATCTGCTCACTGTCCCTGATCATTAAATACACATATCTGATTTTATTGACAACAACACAATGAGGCATGCTTTTCATATTCTACTCCAAATCACATTACCTCCCTCCAACAATGAAACTCTTGCTTTTCATGACTTTCCTCACCCCAGCAAAATTACCACACTGACTGAGCTTGGTAGATGGGAGAAGGGAATGGGAATGAATGGGAGCTGCCATAGACAAGACAGCCACAGATTTGCACTGTTCTTATATAGAGCTCTAGAAGCTTTTTGTGAATATATATTTCTCAATTTGTTGTTTCCTTTGGTCAATTTCCAGAGCTCTTAAATGGTTGTTTATGAGAATTTTATCCACTTCTATAGCTGTTTTTGTTTTAGGGGGAGATGATTTGCAAAACTCTTCACTCTGCCATAGCTACTGGCTGGTTGTTTAGAACTACTAATTATATCTATTTTCATTTTCTTTGACCGTTTCTGAATCAACAGAAAATACCTGTTTGTCAAAAACTCTTCCTTTTTAATTGTATAAAGGCTTTAAAAGTTTGGTTACTCCATGTAACCCACCAATCATAACACTCAATATACTACATTGCAAATTACCTTTTTAATTATCCTTAACCTTCACTAAACTGTAAGCTTCATGAGAGGAGGGCCTATATCTCTTGTTCATCAGCTGTATTCCTAGGTCCTAAATAAGTCTGACATATTAAGGGGTGTTTAGGATTATTTATAAATATTTGCTAAATGAATAAGTAAATTTCCCCTACTCTGTCCTCCTTTTGTGCAGGTGAGACTATGCTGAAGTTATAGGCAGGAGCCTAGGAGACCTAGAAGACATTTTAACTAGAGGTAGTTCTAAATAATTATTCACCAGGGAGTCTTCTTTATTTATAAAAACACTGCTTGCTCTCAAAAGGAGCATTTAGCTCATAAGTATTTTACTTGATGAACCGGTAAGCTGATTTTGAAGGTACTTAACAGGTAATTACAGTTTTAGGGAGGCAGTGAGAGAGTGGGGAAAACAGAAACTGGCAATTTTGATGCTAACTCTTTTGCTAACTGGTTAAATGTCTTTTGGCCATTCATCATCCTCTCTTGGCCTCCATATTCATTCTCATTTTTAAAATGATAGGGTAGGACTATTTTATTGGTTTTCAAGCCTGGCTGAGCAGGAGAATCACCCTTGAACATTGTTGTCCAGCCCTATTGAGTTAGAATCCACAGGGCTGAGGTATGGTAATCTGTATTTTTATTTATTTTTTTAGTTCTAATGATGAGTATTTTTGTAGTCAGTGTCACAGGCAAATGGAAGGCACTTGAGAACACTAGGCTAGATGATATCAAAGGATTCTTTAAGTACTAAATTTATTCTCTTTAATTCCTCTCAACAAAAAGGAAACTCTCTTTGGGTTATATACCCCGAATATTTGAAAGGGTGATTCTTGGCAGATTTAGCTTATTCAGGCAAAAGAAATGATGACTTCTGTTACATTTTTGTGTATTCATACAAAACTTGGGTTGCATGTGACTCCAAGGTGAAGAACATAATGAGAAATGAGAATTGGGTAAAGGAAACTTATATCTTTTTTGGCTGACTGATAATTGATATAGCAGAGTGCTGTTAATTATCTAAGTGAGGCTTGCAGTGTATTTTGATCACTTTATACTTTCTGAATCTGCAAAGGATTGTCTGCTACTCTTTCTGTTTCCCAAGCTTTAAAAAAACAGTACTTCTCAATATGTGTTTATTTTAAAATAAACTGAGTGAGACTGCATCTACAGAGAGTGTTTAGGGTACTGAGAACAGGACACTTCTGAACGAATCCCATGGCTTGTTTTCCTGAGAATAGAATAGAATAAACTTCTGAGAAAAGTGTGATAGTTAGCTGCCTAGACCATGTAAAAGTTCCATCTCAAATACAGGCATTTGATTCTTCTCTGTGTGTCGGAAATAAAGACTCACCCAAGTCACTGAGAGGGAGGATGAAATCGATGTAATGGGCTGAAGATGCTAGTGCTCTCTGTGTTGCTAGAAGAGAATGTTTCCTCTGGATGCCAAAGGCCAATATTTGCTGAATTAGGCCCTCACCGACAAACTTAGTGTATGCAGATTGGCTGCTCCCAAAGCACAAGGGATGTGCTATTCTCTGAGTGGAACTGTCGGCTGGTTTCTCTTTGCAAGGATCCTCAGTGAGCTTGGTGTTGTTGCTTGGAATGTGGCAATTCTACATTGAAAGCAGGAAAATTATAAATACATTTAATATAAAATTTCCTAATACAGTGATTCTCAGTCTTCTTGGAACTGCACAACACTTTGTTTGAAATAAACATCTGATAGTAGTATACATTTTGATTAAATTATAATATGTGCCCCAAAAGAAATGTAATGTAGCAATTAAATAATACATACAAAGAGCGGGACAATGCATAGATTTTATTTATGATTTTAAATAAAAAAGATTAGGATCCAAGATAGTGGGAAATATTACAAATATGTAGAAACAGACACAGAATAATTATTAGATGAGAACATACAAAAAAAAAAACAACTTCAGTAGAATAGTGGAATTAAGGGTGATTTACCTTTCTCAAACTTTCCGCAAGACTGTTAAAAAAACAAAATATGACTCTAGTTAATAAGTGTGAATTCTAATTGAATGAAGATCATCTATTAGTCTGAGTGGCCATCTCCATCTCCTTGGGTTCCTTTTTCCCATGCACTCCTTTAGTTAAAAAGTATTGAAGACATACGCAGTATGATGTGGGCCATCTGCTGTGCCCATGTCTCTCCTCCAACCGTGCCATGCTGGTTCCTTGGGCCGCCAGCCTGGAGGTGGGAGGGTGAGCGCTGGGTCCAGGGCCTTCTCCAGCACTGCCCACTGGAAACGGTCTCAGAGTCAAGACTGACTGGCCATGACCACACGGTGCCCCAGGGGCCCAGTGAAGGATGGATTGAGGAGCAAGGTTGATGCTGGCCACGTGCAGAGATGGCTCCCATGTGAGTGGGCACAAGGAGTGACCCTGCACACCCGGGGAGGAGGGGGGAAGTGCTTACATATGAAGAAGAGACTTAGGGGTTTGAGTTTACTGTAGGCTTTGTATGAGTCTGGCTGCCCCAAGCTTAAGTGACTTAGGGGTAATGGGCCACTGACCATACCTAGACCACATACCTAGACCACAGTACAAAGATTGATGTTACCTGCCATACAAAAGATATTGACAAATTTTATTGACAAAGTAGAACCCTGACAAATGAATGCTAGAAAGTTTGCTCAGTGCTACACTTCAGTGGTCATCTAAACCTGTTCTACTTGAGTCTGCTTGTGGCTCTTCAGTCTAACCCAATCCCCACCACCTCTACCTTGAATACCCTACTACCACAAACTACTCTGCTTTAAAACCCTTTGGTAACTCCCCAATTTCTACAGCAGCCATCTCTGAAGC
>JAQZBX010102494.1:0-11152 GCA_029593785.1 Cabassous unicinctus | reverse complement strand
TTACTTTTTAAACCATTAATTATTCTGCCCCTTTGCAAATGACATGAGAGGAGTCCCAGCTGTTTGCTGTTTTGATTGATTATCCCATCCATCAATCCCCCAGGAGGGCCCAATGATAAGGCCCCTGGAAAATATCTGGGGGTTCTACTGGCTTCTGAAGGAAATATCATTCTGAATGGGATTCCTCATGAGGGTCTTCCAGCAGCCATCTTGGGGGTATTGATGTCCACTTGGACTTCTTGCCAGGTTGCAGATCTGTCTATTGATTCCCTATCTAGCCTGCTTCACTTATGTTGTTTGGACTGATAGTAAATATGCATTTGATGACACTGGATCACAACAACATCAATTACAAAAGCAACCAAAACAAAATTTTAAAACTGACATTTAAATAAGAATTAGAAATCAGACACTGCAAAATATACAGTTAGCACTTTTAAGATCAGTTAAATAGTTGATTCTTTTCAAATATGGCATCTCAGTTTAATATCACAGATTTTATTCAGACAGAATTCTAGAAATTTGAACTGAAAAAGTTCAACAATATATATTCAAATCAAAGAATAAAAAGCCACTTAGTTATCTAAGGAAAATCCAAATAGGTCCTGGACATATTTTCATAGTTTGGATTTGAGGTATGGGTCTATGGCTTTGAAGTATCTTTCAGAATTCAACAATCCTTGTCTTAGTGTTTGTCTGTATTGCAGTGGCCAAATGTGTGAATTCCTAACTCCAGAGTTTTGAATGCTGTTGTGCTGCTTCTGTCATGTCTGATGATGCAACAATTGATCAACCAACACAAAGAATAAGAAGCCTGTAGAGCTCAAAGCAATGACTAAAAAAACACATTACATCAAATAGTTGTACAAATTTGGATTGATCATAGTCTATCCTTCATCTTAGGTTGAAGAATGACCAGAAATGTGTGTGTGTCAGGGTAAGAGGAGAGGAGGACATTAAAATGAAAAATATCCCTGTTGGTAGCTGGACTGTGAGAGGGGACAGAGAAGTGAAAGATAAACCACAACCTGTAAAACTGTGCTATGACTCACAAAACAAACTGTACCAAAGCAAACCATAATCACAGATATTATAGCTCACAGTTTTTAACACCAGCTCCTTCAGATCTATGTTTTCTAGAAAAGACCACAGACAAACTGATCTACAAGTAACAGTAATCACTCTGCATAGGTGAATGTGTTAAAAAGATAAGTTCACTGACTGTTCCAACAACTCCTTAGTTTACATATTTGGTCCAAATTCCTGCCCAAATCATCCTATTACTGGCTTCAGTCTTCAAAATTCTCTAAGTAACACTTGCTAACTTTCTCCTTTTGACATACCTGATGAGTCTCATGATAAGTATTCTCCTTCACTGCAGTAAGCTAATAAAAATAAGTTTGTGTGGCAATGGAGGTGTTTCTGGCAGTCTTTGGCTGGCTGGCTTTAACACCTTTCTTAACACAAAATACGAAGCCCTCTAACAGAAAGGGATCTTTCAATCATGCCTCCCCATCATGTGTAGAGTCTGCAAAGAGGGATGTAAATCTATTATCCAAGTGCATTATGTACTCCTATATTGACTACTCTACTAATTGTATTATTCCACTGAGCTGATTCCATTGCTGCTTAATTGGGGATTATATGCTAGT
Source organism: Cabassous unicinctus (assembly GCA_029593785.1). Classification (NCBI taxonomy): domain Eukaryota; kingdom Metazoa; phylum Chordata; class Mammalia; order Cingulata; family Chlamyphoridae; genus Cabassous; species Cabassous unicinctus. The sequence goes on along the minus strand of JAQZBX010102494.1, from coordinate 9,500 downwards.
GCACATGAGCCAAATTAGCATGGTTAATATGCCTTTTATAAGATTGTGAATTTGACCACATTCAATAATATTATTAGTATATCGATACCATGTTAGAATCTCTTTATTCAACAATGATAAAATCATCATTTTTGAGAAGTAGTTTTTTAGAGATCTATAATTGTGCAGAGACTTGCATGAGAAAAATGCACTCTCTGCTTTACCTCACTAGACAGCCCTTGATAAAGAACTTCAGGGTCTAGTGCTGTCACTTTGACATTTTCCCTCAAAGCTAAATTTACTTTCAACAATGAAGACGTCAGAAATAATTATTCAAAGGATTATATAGAAGAATTCTTTCTCTGTCTCCCTGTCTCTCTTTCTCCATGCCCACTTTATCTCTGTACACACACACTCACACTCAGTTTTTTTCTTTAGAAATGTTACCCCATTTAGTATATATTTTTCTAGTTTTGTTGCCTAATAAGAAGCTACCTTTTAATTATTTGTATCTCATAAGCAAGCAGTTGTGGTGGTCTTCTTCTTAGTTCATTTTCTTAGAATCCTAAGATCATGGAATACTGGAACTGTTAGTGATATTAATGATCATCTAAACAAAATTGAGTGATTTTATATATAAGGAACCTGAGGCCTACAGAAAGGAATAGAGATTGGCTACTCAGCTAGCTACTAAGTTTATGGCATGCTAGAATCAATACCTAGATTTATTCATACAAGATTGAAAGTTCTCATCAGTCACAAACCTTAGTGTGTATCACTATATTTGTGGAAGGATTACAGTTCCTAAGTATTTGTTGGCCATGGAATTTCTTATTCTTGTGATTCATTTAGAAAAAAAAAACTTTATCAAAGTATATATTACATGGATTAACCAAATGCGCTTACCAGGATACACATAGTACATGACACATATGTAAGTCTTAAAATATATGCAAAAATATTTTAAACACAAATAATTATTGTTTAACTGCTTTATATATTGAGTGACTAAAGGACACTAAGTTTCTTTTTATTTTACTTCCAACTTGCAATTCTATGTTATTAAAGTGCCAATTTGTTTAAATATTAAATATTACTTAACACATATTTACTTAGTTCACAAATCAAGTAATAAATATTAAGATTTCCTATTCATAAGAATTTGCATTTCTCTCTATTAAAAATGCTTAAAGGCTTCCAGGGGGATTATATAATAATTTGGATTTTAAATAATGCTAGAAAATTAAGTAGAAAATATTTTTATGGTAAGAAATAAAATTTACAATAAAATAATTAGGATTTGTTACATAAGGGGTGGTTTTTAGAATCAAGGGCAAAATGCAGGTACAAAAGGTTGAGAATCTTGATATTCAGCCTTTTTGTTTAGAGTCTTTATATACAAACTCAATACTAGAAAAACAGAATAGAATGACATGATATTTTAGGTCACAGAAGAGGTGCAAAATATTATTAGTGATTTCAAAATTTACTCAGGAGAGAAAGCCTTTAGATCCCAAAATTTGCTTAGTATAAATACCAATAGCAATTAAAGGAATTACTCAATGTAAAACAAATAAAAAAAGTAAAGCACAAACAGGCTGATTTATTTTAAAAAGTAGTTAAAGGATATTAACAGTGAAGTACAAAATAAGAAATATGAACATCTAATAGGATGTGAAAAATGTTTAATTGGGCAAGAAATCAAACTATGAAAATTAAAATGAGAAAATATTTTTGACCTACCAACTATCAAATATTAAAAAAATAACCTATACCTTCAAGTAAAGTTCTCTCATGACACTAGTTGACTGCAAGCTTAAGGCACAGATTCCTCTGAGTCTAAATTTCAGTGGTAACACACTAAAATATCAAAATATACAGGTTTCAATTAAAGATTAAAAAGCATACAAAAAAGCAGGAAGTGATGATCCAGGCAAATAGAAGATTAAAGCTTTAGAAATCGTCAATGAAGAGACTCAGACCTGTGATATTCCAGATTAAGACTTTTAAAAAAGGCCCTAAATATGCTTAAAGAGCTAAAAGAAAATGGGAAAAAAGAACTAAAGGAAATCAGGAAAACAATAGATAAACACAAAGGGAATATCAGTAGAGAGAAGAAAAATATGAAAAGCAACCAAAGAGAGCTGAAGACTACAGCAACAGAAATTTAAAAAATTCTCTAGAGGTGTTCAACAGTAGAATTAATGAACTTGAAGATAAGATGATTGAAATAATCCATTTTGAGGAGCAAAAAGAGGAAAGAATGAAGGAATGTGAAGAGAACCTGAGGAATCTGTGGGCACCATCAAGTGTATCAATACACGCATTGTGGGACTCCCAGGAAGAAAAGAAAGACAGAAAGGGACAAAGAGAATATTCAAAGAAATTGTGGCTGAAAACTTCCCAAGTTTAACGAAAGACATGAATATACATATCTAAAATGCACAATGAACTCCAAACATAATAAACCCAAATAGACCCATATTGTGCCATGTTAAAATCAAACTGTTAGAGGCATTGTGGGAACATGGCCAATGGGTTAGGCAGATAAGGCTTAGCTCTCACTAAAACAACAAAGAAAAAGCCAGAGGCTGCCTTGGGGACCTGCTTTGGGGGTGCAGCAAACCAGGACACTGCTTACTAATTCCCAGAAGAGTGAGGGTCAGAGAGACAAAGAAACCAAAACAAGCAATTGTGAATTATTAAACCTCCTGGCTGCTGGAAAGGGCTCCCTTCCCCAAACTCTGAGATATTAAGCGAGGGTAAAACTCTTGGTGAATTGTATCTAACTGAGAGTACAGCAGACGTCTACCTTCACAGGAAGGTGCTCTGAGTCATCTAGAAGAGTACTGGACAGATAGAGAAGCCAGGAATAATCGTGGGTTGTTTACCTTGGTGGGTGGAAGTGGCACACATACCTGGTCCTCAGGGTGGACAGACTAGGTGGAGCCCCTGGCTCCTTGCCCCAAATGGGAGTACGACAGCAGATTCCCTGTGAGGAAGAGGAGTCTTCAAGGGTGGAGAGTGATTTCTTTGTGGTGAGTTTAGCCAGTTGGGCCCCCAATGAATATCAGAAGGTACTCCAACTTGACAGGGAGAGGGGAGGGAGATCTCCTCAGGCAAGAGGTCATGCCAGCCACCTAGGTAAAGAGAGAAATTACATCAGAGAGGAGGCAGAGACTGGTGGCCGATCAGCACCACTCCAGCTGACTACAGGGGATCTAACCTGCCCGAGGGAAAAGGGGCAGATAGCCTTCTGAAAAGTTAATTAACCAAAGGAGGCAGAATACCTCAGTGGAAGAATTACTGCCTAGCATATATGAGGTCCCTGGTTTGATTCCTGGCTCTTTCTTGAGAAGTGATCCAACAGGTTATCAGGCACCCAGCTGAAACTTTATGACAGAGAACGTATAGACATTTTCTTTGTTTTAGCTTTTCTTAGATCTCTTATTTTTTTAAAGGTTCTTTTTCTTTTATTTCCCTTATTTTACTCACTAAAACCCAGTTCAAAACCTGCAGAGGGAAGGCTGCAGGGGAAGTGATTGAAGAACACCAGCAGCCTGAGAAGATCCTTAGGGGTCTAAGAGAGAAGGTTGTTTTCCCATGTTTATTTTTTTTCCTTCTGTCTCCTTTTTTTTTTTTTTTTTTAAATGAGTCACTGCTGTCTTGCTTCTTGCTTGTTTTATATCTCCTTCTTTTGTTTATCTGCTTGTTTCTTTTTCTTTGGTTACTGATTTACTCTACCTACGCTATTTCTTTTCACTCCATCTCTATATCTTTTGTTTACTGTTGTTGTTCTTTCATTCCACCTCTTTTATTTGGTCTCCAATTTTTATTGTTTGTATTTCTTCTCCCTCTCTCCTTTTTTCTCTGGTTACTTTCTCTATTTTACTTTCTTCTTTCTTTCTTTTCTCATTTCTTTTCCCCTCTTCTTGCCACTCCAGCCTTTTAATTCATTCTATATATTTTTCTGTATTCTGTTTCTTATTTCATTGTTTCTATTCCACTTTCCTAATCTAATTCTTCTGTGCTTTTTACTTTTGTTAATTTTTCAATCTCCTAGGTCTTCTATGGTTGCTTTCCTACATTTTACTATTATTATTACTATTAATCTTTTTATCTCCTTATCTTTTTCCATTTCTCTGTTCCTAACTTTTTTTCTTTCAAAGGAACATAGACAGAACTCTTTCACATAAAATGGCTGAGTGAGGGCAAGATCCTGCCCAAGTGAACTGTTTTGAGGATGCACAGGCAGGAGACTTCAGGGCATCAATCTAGAGGGAACTGGACAAAGAGATAAATTCTTCAAGGTGCTGCTGTCTTGTTTCTTGGTTGCTGTGATTCCTCTTCCTTGAGTTCCCCTTCTCAATGTATACCAATTTTGTCTACCAATGCTATTTCTTTTCCTTCCTATAGCTTTCTATGTTCCACTTTCTGCTGTTGTTCTTACATTCCACCTCTCTTTGTTTAGGCCTCAATTTTTCTGGTTTTTATTTCTATCTTGTCTCTCCTATTTTCTTTCTTTTATTAACTTCTTTTGTTTTTCTATTTCCTTTTCTCTTTCCCTCTCTACTCATCATTCTGATTTTTTATTCATTTTATATATTTTTCTCTATTTGGGTACCCATTTCACTGTTGGTACTCCACTTTTTATTCCTATTACTGTACACTGCATACATGAGTTAAATATTCATTTTCCAGGGTCTTATATGGTTCCTCTTCTAATAATTACTATTATTATTCCTATTATGCCTTTTCTTTTCTTTTCTTACATCTTTTGCTTTCTCTGGCCCTAATTTTTTTCCTTCAAGAAAACATGGACAACAACAAAGAAATAGAATAAGAGGAACAAAGTGTCAAAAGAAAACTTAACACACAAAAAAAACAGCGACTAAATAAAACCCTAGAGTAAAGAGAGAAGCTATTCAACTGAATAAACCCATCAAGATAAAAAGATGGCCAGACAGCAACCAAAATTACAAACCACCATAAGAAACAGGAAAACACGGCCCATTCTAATGAATAAACTAAAAACCAGGAAGAGATGCAGAACATCAAGCAACTAATCAAAGCTGCCCAAACAAATATAATGGACTAACTTAATGAAGTGAAGGAAGAGATTAAGGATATTAATAAGACATTGGGAGAACATACTGAATAAATTGTAAACATGCATAAAAAGATAACAAATATGATGGTGATGAATGGCACAATCCAAGAAATCAAAGATACATTGGAAGCACATAACAGCAGATTTGAACAGGCAAAGAAAACAATCAGTGATGTAGAGGACAGCACATCTGAAATCAAACAGATAGTAGAACAGATAGATACAAAGATAGAAAAAAATTCAGCAGGCACATAGTGATTTGAATGACAAAAAAAAATGTGCAAACATATGCATTATACCCAGCCCATAAGGAGAAGAGAAGGGAAAGGAGACAGCAGGAGTGTTGGAGGAAATAATGGATTAAAACTTCCCAATCTTATTGAGGGAGATGGAGGTACATGTCCAAGAAGTGGATTGCACCTCAAACAGTATAAATCCCAGCAGATCTATTCCAAGACCTATACTTATCAAATTGTCCAATGCTCAAGAGAAAAAGAAAGTACAGAAAGCAGCAAGGGAAAAGAGAACCTTCACATACAAGGGACTCTCAATAAGATTGAGTGTTGATTTCTCATCTGAAACCATGGAGGTAAGAAGGCAGTGGTATGACATAGTTAAGGTACCAAAAGATAAAAAATTCCAGCCAAGAATTCTCTATCCAACAAAGCTGGCATTCAAAAATGATGGAGAGTTCAAAATATTCACAGATAAAAAGAAATTAAAAGAGTATGCCAATAAGAAACCTGCCTTTCAAGAAATACTAAAGGGAGTTCTGCAGGTTGAAAGGAAAAGAAACAGGATAGAGAGAGTTGGAGGAGAGTGTAAGAACAACCAAAAAGACAAAAAGAGAAGTAAAAACAACATATGACATACATAAACCCAAAGAAAACATAGCTAATATAAGTAATACCTTGAGAGTAATAACAATGAATGTTAATGGATTAAAGTCACCAGTGAAGAGACCAGATTGGCAGAAAGGATAAGGAAATATGACCCATGTATATGCTGTCTACAAGAAACCCACCTTAGACCCAGGGATTCAATGAAGCTGAAAATGAATGGCAGGAAAACAATCTTACAAGCAAACAATAACCAAAAAAGGGCAGGGGTAGCTTTACTAATATTGGACAAAATAGCCTTTAAATGCCAAACTATTGTAAGAGACAAAGACAGACACTATATATTAGTGAAAGGGGTAATCTTTCAAGAAGAAAGAACAATCATACACATTTATGCACCTAATCAGGGTGCCTCAAAATACATGAGGCAAACACTGGGAAAACTAAGTGGAGAAATAGATACCTCTACAATTATAGTGGGGAACTTTAATACATCATTTTCACCATTAGACAGAACATCTCGAAAAAGAATCAATAAAGAAACAAAGACTTTGAATTATACATTAGAGGATTTGTATCTAATAGACAAATACAGAGCATTACAACCAAATACAGCAGGATATACATTCTTCTTGAGTGCACATGGATCATTCTCCAAGATAGACACATGCTAGGCCACAGATAAATGCTCAATGAATTCAGAAAGATTGAAATTATACAGAGTACTTTCTATGACAACAATGGATGAAGCTGGAAATCACTAAGGGTCAGAAAACCAGATTAGAACAAAGATATGGAAGTTAAACAACACAGTATTAGACAAACAGTGGGTCAAGGAAGAAATCTAAAAAGAAATCAGTAACTAACCTGAAATGAATGAAAATGACAACACAACATATCAAAACCTATGGGATGCAGCAAAAGCTGCAGTGAGAGGGAAATTCACAGCCATAAATGCATATATTAAAAAAGAAGAAAGAGCTAAAATCAAAGACCTAAATGCACACTTGGAGTAATTAGAAAAAGAACAACAAAATAACACCAAAGGAAGTAGAATGAAGGATATAGCAAAGATTAGAGTAGAACTAAATGAAATAGAAAAAGAGAAAACACTACAAAACAAAAAAAAACAAACAAAAAAAACAAACCAAAAGCTGGTTCTTCAAGAAGATCAATAAAATTTACAAATCTTTAGCTAGACTAACAAAGAAAAAAAGAGAGAAGCAAATACACAAAATAATAAATGAGGAAGGAGATATCACCACTGACACCGCGGAAAGAAAGAGTGTCAAAAGAGGATATTTTGAAAAATTATATGCCATCAGGAAGGATAAATAGAGGAAATGGACAGTCCTCGAAAATCACAAGCAGCCTACATTGATGCACTCAACCGACCAATCACAAATAAAGACATAGAATCAGTCATCAAAAACCTCCCAACTAAGAAAAGCCCAGGACCTGACAGCTTCACAGGTGAATTCTACCAAATACCTGGAAAGAACTAACACCAATCCTGCTTAAACTCTTCCCAAAATTAGCAGGAGAAGGAACATTTCTTAACTCATTCTATGATGTGAGCTAATATTACCCTAATCCCGAAGCCAAAAAAGGTACCACAAGAAAGGAAAATTACAGACCAATCTCTCTAATGAAGCTAGATGCTAAAATTCTCAACAAAATACTTGTTAACAATATTTAACAACACATCAAATGAATTATACACCATTACCAAGTGGGTTTCATCCCAGGTATGCAAGGATGTTTCAACATAAGAAAATCAATCAATGTAATACACCACATAAACTGATCAAAAAGAAAATCACATGATCATCTCTATAGACTCAGAAAAAGCATTCGACAAAATACAGCACCCTTTGCTGATAAAGATAATGCAAAAGACAGGAATTGAAGAAAACTTCCTCAACATGATAAAGGGTATATATGAAAAACCCACAGCTAATATCTTATACAATAAAGAAATCCAAAAATCTTTCCTTCTAAGATCAGGAAAAAGACAAGGATGCCCTGTATCACCTCTCCTAGTTAACATTGTCTCAGAAGTACTAGCTTGAGCACTGAGGCAAGAAAAAGATATAAAAGGCCTCCAAACTGGAAAGGAAGAAGTAAAAATTTCACAATTTGCAGACGATATGATCCTATACAGAGAAAGCCCTGAGAAATCAACAACAAAGCTTCTAGAGTTTATAAATGAGTTCAGTAAAGTTGCACGTTATAAGATCAATGTGCAAAAATCAGTAGCATTTCTGTACACCAATAATGAGCAATCTGAGGATGAAATCAAGAAAATATACCATTTACAATAGTAACTAAAAGAATCAAATACCTAAGAATAAATTTAACTAAAGATGTAAAGGACTTATACATAGAAAACTACACAACACTGATAAAGGAAATCAAAGAAGACTTAAATAAATGGAAGAATATTCCCTGTTCATGGATAGGAAGACTAAACATCATTAAGAGGTTTACCCTAACCAAATTAATCTGCATATTTAATGCAATCCCAACAAAAATCAACACAGAATTTTTTACTGAATTGGAAAAACTAACTATGAAATTTATTGGAAGGGCAAGAGGCCCTGAATAAACTAAGACAAATTGAAAAAGAAAAATGAAATTAGAGGAATCACACTACTTGACTTTAAAACACACTACAATGCTACAGTGGTCAAAACTGCATGGCATTGGCACAAGGATAGACATATTGACCAATGGAATCAAATTGAGAGTTCTGATATAGATCCTCACATATACAGTCATCTGATATTTGACAAGGCCACCAAGCCCACTCAACTGGGAAAGAATGGCCTCTTCAACAAATGGTGCTTGAAGAACTGGATATCCATATCCAAAAGAATGTGTGAGGAACATCATCTCACACCTTACACAGAAATTAACTCAAGATGGATCAAAGATCTAAATATAAGAGCCAAGACCATCAAGACCTTGGAAGACAATGTAGGGAAGCATCTACAGGACCTTGTAATAGGAAATGGTTTCATGAACCTCACACCCAAAGCACGAGCAGTGAAAGAAAAAAAGAGATAAATGGGATATCCTCAAAATTAAAAACTTTTGCATCTCAAAGGAGGTAATCAAGAAAGTAGAAAGGCAGCCTACCCAATGGGAGAAAATATTTGGCAACCATATATCTAATAGGAGCCTAATATGCTGCATATATAAAGAAATCCTATACCTCAAAAATTAAAAGACAAACAACCCATTTAAAAAATGGGCAATCAACTTGAAAAGACACTTCTCTAAGGAAGAAATACAAATGGCTAAAAAACACATGAAAATATGCTCAACATCACTAGCTATTAAGGAAATGCAAATCAAAACTACAATGAGATACCATCTTACACCCATTAGACTGGCGGCTATTAAAAAAGCAGAGGACTACAAGTGTTGGAGAGGATGTGAACGAATGGGAACCCTCATCCACTGCTGGTGGAAATGTAGAATGGTCCAGCCATTGTGGAGGAAAGTTTGGTGGTTCCTCAAAAAACTAACTATAGAACTTCCATATGATACAGCAATTCCACTGCTGG
>JAQZBX010102493.1:0-11152 GCA_029593785.1 Cabassous unicinctus | reverse complement strand
ATGTTGAAGCAGTACTCTAAGAAAAATACTGTGTAAGAGCAAAGAAGACAGGAGGAAGTTGGGTGATGAAATAAAAGTAACCTTTTCATCTCTCTCCCCACTTTTAATATCCCTATTTGAATAATAAGGAAAAGATAATAAATCCTCTAAGAGCAACAAAGTGAACATGTAAAAAGATGATAGGTGATGCTGTGATAAAAGAAATCATGAACAGATTATAGACAAGCTCAGAAAAGATTTTGGGCATCTCAGAAGAAAACACAGGAGCAGAAATCAATCAAGTGGATGAAACAATGAGATATTTCATTTCTTTTACAAAGTGTCCTAAATGATGTAAGTTGGCTGAAATGACCATACTAAAAGAATTAAATGTGCATTTGAAATGATAATGAAAATATGAAGAAAGCCAGGATGGGAACAATCAAAATAAATGTGCCATGATTCAGCAAATCATGTTTGCAACCTTAATTAATGCCAGTTCAAATTATAAGAGTTTTACACAATTACAACTTGAAAAAGTACACTAACTAAAAAATCCAGTCATATGAGCCAATATACTTTAAGAAGTAGAAAGGAATTCTATAATATCTAGCCTCATAACCTCCCTAAAATGGGAGAAAAAGGTATATCTCATCAAGACTTGCAGTAAGACAAGTCAATTACTAACATTTTAGACTGGTACATGAGGTTAACTGCTAAGTTATTATTTACAAAAATATAGTAAAGAACAACTTAGTTGATAATACGTGCCAAAATACATAACAACTTGAGGAACAATAATAAAAGGTAACTGACAGCTATTAAAGGAGTGTATCTAACAAAATGACATTAACATAAATCATTAGCAACACTAATATTGGTTGAGAATTCATTAAAAGAGTGTAATTAAGAATCCATATCCAAACAACTGCTACCTCACCTTAAGAAAATTTTAGCTAACAGACTGAAGTGTTGGTTTGCCAGAGGATTTAACACATCTAAAGTAGCAGTAAAATAACCACTTGCTTTGATACCAGTGTTCCATTCTTTGAAACATCTAAGGCACACAACTGAAACTGCCTGTCTTGTGACATGAACACCCTAAACACATACTCCTTTAAGAAAAAACTCTAACATTGTCACCTACCAAATTGCATTCAACCTCCTAATCTTATTCCTAGTAATTCTAGTAGTTAACATCTGATTCGTAATCATACCTTATTCTTTACTTACTGTTTGTGAAAACTACCTCTTTGTCTCTTAATTTTTTCCCTTTCATTCCCACCTCTAGTCCCAGAAAAATATTTTTTACTTCCATTTAGTACAAAATGCCAAGTAATCAGTATAACCAAACAATAAATTTTTACTGTATCTCTTACATAGACATTAAATTTTTAAATAATTTATGTTTTGTTTTTTTTTAAAGATTTATTTATTTATTTATTTATCCCCCCTTGCTGCTTGTGTTTTACTGAGTCCATTCGCTGTGTGTTTCTTCTGTGTCTGCTTATCTCCCCCTTGCTGTGAGGTCCTGCTGCATCAGCCCACCGCACCGCGCGGGCTGGCCTGCTCTCACAAGGAGGCCCCGGGAAGCGAACCCGGGGCCCCCCATATGGTAAACAGGAGCTCTATCCATTGAGCCACACCCGCTTCCCATAATTTATGTTTAAACCTCCCTGGGAAGGGCATGAGAGGCAGGAGAATTATAACACTGATAACACTCCCTCTGAAAAGTTGTCCCTGACTGACTCCCTCACTCCCTGGCTTGGTTTAGAGAGTTTCTATATGATCTGAAGATATTCTGGACTCCTACCTGCAGTAGCTCGGGCAACATAATATCTTTATTGCCTGCTTATGTGCCTGCTTCCCCTAATAAAATCTGAACTCTGAGGAAGAGATGTGTCTTGTTCACTGTAGCAGCTGCAGCTCCTAGTTTAGTACTAGGCATTAGGTATATGTTTACTGAATGTGTTAAAGAACAATATGAGGTAATATTTCTGTGCAAATGAAAAAAATAACAAAAACAAAAAAGAGTATTCTATAATTACTACAATCGAAAGGACAGGAATTATGGTTCTTTAACGTCTAGTCCTTCAAAATATATCTTTGAATATGTAAGGATATACAAGTATGTATGTTAAAGCTTTTGTTTAAAAATTTTATGGGTTACATGCCTCTAAATGATAGTATTAATCAGCATTACTAAGTAAATTTAATGATTTCTTTTATTAAAATATATACATACATTATTTTTCTTTTTAAAAATATTTTATTGAACTATATCATTCATACATGGACATACGTAAACAATAAATGTATAGTAAAAGTTGTGAACCTATGAAACAAAAATGCATAACATCATACAGGGCTCCCATACATCACTCCACCACCAACACCTTGCATAGTTGTGAAACATTTGTTACAAATTATTAAAGGGAATCACCATTCGTAGTAATTTTGATGATACTCTTTCAAATATATTATTTTAGGTTAAGGAATTTTGGAATCTCATGAGGAATTAAAGTAGTTTATTTTAATTAATAAGCAAAAATGTAAAAAAAAATAACCTCCACATTAAAAATTATATTCACATCTTTATTCATCTTCTAGTTGGATCAGTAGATTTTCTCATCTATTCCTTCTGACACATGATATTATTAGTTATGTTTTATATTGAAAAAACTTGAGGCTCAATAAGATGAATTCACTGACCAAAAGTTACACAGCTAATAAGTGGTGGGAAAAAGTGGGAAACATAGGCCCTAAATCTTCTGACCTCTTATGCAAGGTTGGATAGAGTGAGAGTAAAAATATTCCAAAACAGTGAATAAAATAAATCCATTTTCATTTTATATTTATATGCACTGGGTATAGTATGGACTCAAATATGTATTTGATACTGTTTTCCTTAGATTGGTATATTTAAATGGGGTTACTTTTCCAGACCAGGTGGTCATTAATTTAGTCAACAAGCATTTATGTGAATGTGAATTCAAATCCATGGATGGTGTTAGTAGCTGGATATAGAATGGTGAATGAAACCCACATGATCTGTGCACACTTAAAGAAGAAAGAACAAAAGAAGGAGGAAACAAGAGGAGGAATAGAAACAGGAGGATGAAGAGAATGGGCATAAACAGATTCTAGATGGTAAATGGGACAGTAGTTTAGGTATAAATGGTATGAAAGGGGTGGCAAAACTACATTGGTATTAAAGTGCTCTTCAAATAATTTAAAAAAATGGACATAAATCTCTCAGGTGTGGGAAAACAGCTTGCTTTTCTCCTAACATCCCTCTATATTCTATTGAAATCAGCATTCTGTAGTACAGCTTCTCATAAAAATAATGCTCTGAGAGCAAATAAAATGAAAAAAAAAAGAGATATTTGATCTTCTTAAGAAAAAAAATGTATAAAGGCTAGTCTCTTATTCTAAATCCTTAAGAGAAAATTTCTAATTAGAAATAACATGTTATTTTAATTATTAAATTAATTTCAATAACTCAGGCCAGAAGTTTAACCCGAAGAATGAATTGATTGACAAAGTAATTACTGAAACATTTTAGAACTGTTACACTACAATGGTTGTTTGAAACATTAAAAAAAAATGGATTGAGAAATAGAGATGCAGTTTGCAGGAACCTAGAGTATTTTATATTATATTAATATAAAAAGGCAGATGGGTTTTTAAAAAATGGACAATTATGAAAAAGTTTCTTGGTGATACAATTCTTTTGTTTTTAATTTACTGAAGGTCTTCTAATAATATTGATTTAGAAATTCTTATAGATTTGCTTATATTTCTACAAAAAATAATTTGCTCAGTTAATCCTTACAAAGTCCCAGGCTCAAGTCCTACGTTCTCCCCTAAAACATATTCAAATGGGAAATGATCTGGCTTTCCTGTGAACTTTCAGGATAAATTTATTTTTATCACACAGTTTCTTATGTGGTAGTCATTTGTGCATCCTCCTTATATTCCTTCTCTCTGTCTGGGTCGTAGTTTTTTTATCCTCCACATAACAGGTGCTCAAATAAGACTTGTTGGTTCATTTAATCTTTCAACAAATACTTATTGAGGACCGGCTATATGCCAGGCATGACCATGTGTTGAGTATATTCTGACATTTTCTTTTAAACTATTAGATCATAATTTTCAGTTTCACAATATTTCAGAAAATGCCCCAATCATTCTAACAAGAACATTTATTAAAATTCTTCTTTCTCTATAAACTCATTTCTCATCTCTTTTTTATTTACATTTTCATACAAATGCACCCTCTATTATTTTTTTTTTGTCTTTAATATTCTTTATTATGTTTTGAAACATGTCCCAATATGTACTTCTATATCTTTATTTTAATATTGATTTTCTAATTTCAGCATTTTCTTCCTCATATAAGAAAGGAGTTGCAAAATACAAATATATATATTTTAACAGTCTATTGTCAATAGATAACTGTGAATGGACAATAGATAATAAAAGGATTATTGTCATGATTGGAGCAAATGCATTTTATATTTGGAATTTTTTGCAAAGATACAAACATTCAAACCAAACTAATTCCTTCTAATAGTCTATAAAAATTGTTTTCCTTCTTCAACTGAAAAACATGTCCTCTATTATTCAGTTAAAATAGAAAATTATGACTACTATTTTTAATTATTAAAGTAATATATTCCCATTGTAAAAAACAGAAATTATGGAAAAGTATAAATAAATAAGTGAAAGAAACATCCAGTTAACGGATCACAAGACGATATATTCACCATTATCATTATTGGGTAAAGAAACACAATGGAGAGTTCAACTATCAATTTTAAATAAAAAACATCTGATTATAATTAAAAGAAATTTCAACTCAGTAAGGAAAAAGAATTATAGTTCTTCCAAATGTATTTTTCATAGTTGTATTAAAAGAATGCTTCTAATTTCTACTGCAAGCTAACATTCAGTTTCTAACAGTAACTATCCAAGTGGAATTTTAACCAACTTTAAATCTAAATAAAAAAGAATAAGTAAGTAAATTGCTAAAATAAATTATAAAAAGAAGGAATATGAAAATTCAAGCTGTGAATTTGAAATCTAGTTTGTGGAAATTAGAGTTCAGAAGCAAGTTTAATAAAGAACTTGAAATGCAGAGTTAATAAAACTGCATGAAGTACAAAGGTACTTCTGTAAGCGTTCAAGTATTACCCTTCTGGCTGTCTTTCAATCTCTATTATGTTCACACTGCATGCTCTGGTTATTGAATACAAATATATGCAGCCCATGGAATGAGCACATCCTAGAGCCAAATCCACTTGTGATATAAGGATCAAAAGGCAGTATCACTTCATCAAAATTTAAATGCTAAATACATTTGAAATAGTGAATTTTAAAAGTAAAAAATATGGCCAAAAATTAAAAATCTTACATCTAGAAGAAGCCATATCTAAGTAATCCATTTCCCTCTATTCATACATGCTACTCTCTTCCAAACTATGCCAGATAGATGATTACCTACCCCCAAAGATTCCAAAGATATCTGGAAAGATCCAGGAATAACTCTTATCAGAATTTACAAACTCTAAGAAATGCCATTGTTTATAACATCCATATTAAATCCCTTGCTCTGCAGACTAAACCAGAAGTGGTGTCATGAAAAATATGTATATTTGACATGAGAGTTTAAATATAACTATGTGACTTTGGACAAATTAGTGAAATTCTCCATGCCTCCATTTCTTTGCCTGTAAATCAAGGATGATAATAACATTTATATATTTGTTATGTAAAATAGTAAAGGCTTTTACAGATGCAAAAGTGCTCTGTAAATTGGAATAAGTAAGCAAATATAATGGATTCTTACTCTGAACTAGTTAACCCTCCAAATTCAATCACAATTTTCTCTTCATAAGTCTTATTTTCTGATCCTTCATCACCTTTGTATCTCTTCTCTAAAATCTTTCCAAGGATTCCTACATCATTATTCAAATTCCAGTGTCTTAAACTACACCTAAGAGATAATTGATTAGCTGGCTAAGGCTTATATCTATTATCATTCTTACTTTAATAACTTAGCAAATTAGTTGCATGGGATACAGCTGTGAAAAAGAGAGATAAAGCCCTGGTTATCATGGAATTTACCTTATAGAGGCAAGGAAAGAGTCAATAAAGAAGTGAACAAATAAACAAGGTAATTTTATATGGTAATAGTACTGTGAAAAATAAAACAGATAAACATGAGAGGTGGGGATGAGTAGTTTGGATGAGGTGGTCAGGATAGAACTCTTTAAGACAGTGACATATGACTCAAGACTTGAAGAATGAGAAGTATCTAGTTGCTTTAAGATATGTGAGAAGAATGTTCCAGAGAAAATAGCAAGTGCACATGACAAAGTGGATAAGAGCCACTGTCCCTGGGGAATAGTGAATGAGATATATAAGATGCAGCCAGACCTGGGGCCATATCTTTAAAGTGCTGTATGCTATGGTCAGGTGTTGAGATAGGAATGCATTGAAGGATTTTAAGTATTGGGTGATATGGTTAAAATGAGCTTTAAAAAAAACAACACTATCATTCAGAGTTCACTGAGTCATTTCTGGATTCACCTAGAGCCTCTTTTAGTTTCTAAATGGTTGACAAATTGGATTTTAGGATTTTTTCCACCTCCCTTTATTAAGCATTAATCAGCAGTTTATATAATACTTTGCAGTAGAGTAATGACTGATGTTAAATTTAGTCAACTTAGAGATTTATGCCATTCATTTTATTCTTATTCTCCAGATCTGCCAAAATGGACTGCCATGTCAGGTTTGTGCTATTTCTATTTCATAAGAAGTCATGCAAAATTATAGAGTCACTCTGTGGTACATGGATGAATCCATGTTTCCTACTCCTCGTCAGTCATTCATTTAGGGCATGCTTAAATAGATGATGTTACACAGATAAAGCTTCTCTTAAACCAGAGATAGAACTAAAGTCCACTTTGCTGAGTGACCATGAGTATTTCCCAGTTTCCTATAGGCTTGCTGATGCCCTTTCTCCCTGGAAAAAGCTATTTCACCTAAAAATGCAATTAATAGCAAAAGAAAGACTATCATATTATTTCAGGAATCGTCAAAATAAATTAATCATCAAAGAAAATTACCTACAGGAATAAAAACTAACCATTTGCATGG
Organism: Cabassous unicinctus; assembly: GCA_029593785.1. Taxonomy (NCBI): domain Eukaryota; kingdom Metazoa; phylum Chordata; class Mammalia; order Cingulata; family Chlamyphoridae; genus Cabassous; species Cabassous unicinctus. The sequence continues at coordinate 4,009 of JAQZBX010102493.1, read as the reverse complement.
TTGGCCAATAGACAAAGATGTCAAAATATTCTCCCAATTATTAATATCTTTTTGCATGACATTTAAATTAGTTTTGAAAAAACCTGAATTTGATAAGTGAAAATATAATATCCTCTCACCTGCCTGAAAAGCATATTAGGCACTTAAAGTTTTGTCCTATAATCATCATTATCACATATAGAAAATACTTAAATTAAGGAAAAAGCAGAAACTAATACCTGCATCTGAACTGATGTGCTATTATTACCTTGAAGCCAAGGAACAATTATATGAAGGACCTGAAACTGGTGTACAGTTGGCAATCAATATATTATCACTGAACTAAACTCCCTGACATCTGTTATTTTCTATATCCTAATAAAGAAAACAGATGATTCTGAAGTATTATTTTCCTAGAGTCAAGTATATTGAAAGACAGAATCCTAAAATATTACTGAGCTCCTAACATAGCACTCATGTCCCTGAAATTAGCCTAAATTTTAAAAAATGAGATATTTTGGGGGAAATGTTTAAAACACAGCCTGACACAAACTAAGCAAAAATAAAACAACAACAACAGCAACCACAGCGACCAAAATCTGTTAGTTTGTATCTCGTAAAGGAAAAGGGAAGATTCTAAAAACCAGATTTCCTGACTCTAATGCAACAGCAATACAAAAATACTTACTGATTACACTGTTTTGACACATCTCTTTTTTAGTACATGCTGTTTCTTCTCTCTGGAATTACCTTTGACCTTTTTTCATAACTGGTTAATTTACAGTCATTACACAGAGCCCTACTGTGAGTGCCAACTATTCCATCCACTGTATTACTTGGGTACCCTACAATTATTTCCCTCATAATATTGACAAAATTTAATTTATTTATGCTTCTGCACATCTGACTCCCTACAAGACTGAGAGCAATTAATAAACAGGAACTATAACATTATTTTGGGGTCCCAAAACACCTGGCAGAGTGTCTGACACACAGTGGGCATTTGTAAACTGTGGTTGAACTGAACAGCATACTACTTATAGGTCATTTTAGTTGAGGAAAATAGAAATGCTGATTTTAAAATGAGAATTTAATGATTTTTTCATAGTAGAAAATGTGACTCAAAGCACTTCGAGATACTATTTTTTGGATATAACAAAAAGATCTTAAAGCCATAGATTCTCCCGTTTGAGTAGTGCATATGCTTTAGACAATGTGAACTTGTGAATGAAAATACAGATCTGTAAAGGGCAATTAGTGTTGTGTTCCTGAAACAATTTAAAACTTACTGCATGAATTAGAAAAATATTATAAAAGAAGTTTAAATTTAGTATACATCAGTAGCACAGAAATCAGAAACGAATTTATCCTTCATTAGCAAATCCCTGGTATACACTAAAAATAAAATATTCTATCATATGGTTAAATCAAAGAAGTCTCTGTCGATTTCACAAACAAATAAATAGAGTTTAAATAATTTTAATAACCTACAAAATTCTAACATCTTCAAATAAGTCTGTGAATCAATTAGACCTCTTTAAAATGCTTCTCTGAATTGATATAAAGATTTAACTAATCTACCCAATATTTACATCCATGATGCTTGAGATCTACTCTAATAAATCTGAAAACTCAAATAACATAATAAATTCTTCTGTGTTCTCTAGAATTCTTTTTAAAATGATATAAAAACTCTTAGAAATATTGGTTGTATATAAAAAAGAGTATAATTTTTTATGTTGCATAATAGTCACAAACCTGATTGTCATTTTTTTCTATTTTCCATCTCATCCACAATCATTATTCATCCCTCCTAAATTTTGTTTCTAATAACTAAGTCCTTTGAGTCTGTTTTAGAAAGATAATATTACCTATGGATTGGATAAATTTATATAGAAATGATCCATATCCTACCCCTTTTCAAAAAAATGTTTTCTTCTTTGTATTAAATCTGATTATTGCCCTGAACTTGCATAAACTACCACAGCCTTTTACATTTTTGTATTCCTGCCTTTTGTCTTCTTATACTACTGACAATGCATGTACCTACTTCCAACTATGTTGCTGTTACTTGTTTGAATTTTTTTATTTTTAAAGAAGCTTTATATTACAAAAAATTCTACATAAAAAATATGGGGGACTCCTATAAACCCCAAACCCCACACTTTCCCCCATTAACATCTTTTATTAGTGTGGTACATTTGTTACTATTGATGAACACATAATGAAGCACTGCTACAAACCATGGTCTATTATTTACATTATGGTTTATACTTTGCACCACACAATTTTATAGGTTTTGACAAAATATATAGTGGCTTGTATTCGTCATTGCAATATCATGCAGGACAATTCCAACGTCCCAAAAATGCCCCATGTTACACCTATTCTGTTCTCTCCCTCCTCTCAGAACCTCTTCCTCAACATTCTCTTATACTCTCTATTCTTTCCACATTGAATTTGTCTGCCTTTGATATTACTGGAAATCAGTTTCCAAAAATGGAAGCTTGTTTTTCTAATTCTTCAATATTCATTCATGTTTTTGGTTTCTTAATTTTCTCGCTCTCCCTTTTCCTTCCAACCTCTCCTCACCACCCCACCCCAACCCCAACACTCCTTGAAGGGAAGCTGTTGACTAATCTTTAGGCTTTTCATTATATTTTCTCATATTCATTAATTCTTCCTCTATTGAACTATCTCCTCCATGCCATTTTCTTGAGACACTTTTTAATTTCCTTAAGCCATAATCTAGTTTCTTTTATGTTTTTTATTCCTGTCATCACCCAGTATTTATATTTATTTTTGTCTATTTCTATCTGAATTTCCTCATATTATTTTGTTCCCTCTCCTTTTTAGCTTTTTACAGTGCTTTTCAGCACTCATTAGAATAGGGACTATTTTTACCAGTTCAGAAATTCCATTTGACCTGATCAACAATACAGGTATTATGTCCTGCCTTTTAACTATGCCTTTCTTGTGGGCAGTTTGACAAGGATCCTTCCCCCCAGTTATACAGTGGCTCAAGTACCAAAACATTTAAACCTTATGAGTAGGTGACATGGAAGCTTAATAAGTCATTAAATAAGATGGATATATCTAATTTTCAAGAATAAGATGCTAATCTGATTAAAATTTTGGGGGGAATTAAAGGGGAACAATGTAAAAGTGCTAGTAATCCTCCTACGTGAATCCACAAGGTGCACGAAGTTCTTTAAATAGTTTCCCATGGACTTAAAATATGACTCACTTCCAAAAATTCAATTACATGCAACTCAAAAATATGCCTATAAATATATAATGAAAGGAATAAAACCTATAAATAATACTGGCCTACAAACTTAAATCTAAAATATACTTTCTTTACACCTTATACAGCAATTATTTATTTGTTCCTATGAGGAATGGTTTTTTAAAAAAAATCTCTGCAAGACTGAAAATTAACAGAAAAGTTTTGTTTTGTTTAGGAGAAAAATGCTTAAAATTAAGCCAGCCCTAAAACATGTAATTAATGTGTCAGCCTGTCAGCCCAAGCAAGTAGCTCTTTATTCTAACTAACTTGTGCTTTTATAATTTCCTAGGGAAGTACTTTCACACTGAGAGTTTTATCCTATTAAAACTGATTAATTTTGTTTTTACAGAAAGGACAGAAAGTCAAAGCTCAAAGGCACTTCCCCAGCCCATTCTTACCACCTAGGTTAAATTGTACAATTTATTCATGGTTTTATGTTTTCATTTGAAAAAAAAGACAAGATGTTAATAAATAATAAATTACATAACAGTGTGTCCAAAATGGATTTATCATTAATTTTTATGCATTTGCATTTTATAAATTTTACTGTCTTTATTTCTTTATACTGCTTCAATCCACTGGCTAGTATACTTTCCTTTCAATCTGAATTTCTCCTTCTAGTATTGTTTGTAGGGCAGGTCTAGTAGTGATGAAACCCCTGAGCTTTTGTTTATCTGAGAATGTCTTAATGTCCCCCTTATATTTTTAAGAAATAAATTTTATTGATACATATTAATGAAG
>JAQZBX010102492.1:0-11149 GCA_029593785.1 Cabassous unicinctus | reverse complement strand
TGGCTCACCCATCAGTGCTGTTCTCCCATCCATTCAGGGAAGAGCTTGCTCTCTCCCCTCTATTTAAGATTTTTGGGGAGTAAGGCAAGTGGTCCGGAGATGTCTAGGGCCCCAAAGGAGGGATTTCTGCCCCCGAAATGTTTGAGAACCACTTCAGCACAACACGTCTCCAGGACAGCCTTTGGTAGCCGCAGGTCAGTGCCGGCACCTCCTACAAGGATCACCAGCTCAAGAGGGAATTACGGTGTGGTGGCCAGCGGGGAAATGGTTTTCCATCAGCTTTTCCTCAGTAATTAGAAACAGCCCCCATATCATGCCCCATGCTGGCCAGTCCCATTAACTCCCTCAGTGTCACTCACTGACCGGAGGGACCAGGAAGGCCCGGACTCCTGCTGGAGACGCAGTGCCCGGAAGGACTTTCCAGGAATAAACTGACCCCTCTATATAACTAACCCTCGGGTTTGTTCGCTCCTGATCTTAGCTAATCCTTCATTTTGTAACACACGAATGTGAATTCACCTGTACTCCAGGGGTGTTTCAGTCTTCAGGGATGCCTCCGACCCCCACCCCTAAAAAAAATCACTTCTCAGATATGGCTTAAGAGATCCGGAAGTCTCAAGATTTTAAGTGATTGACCTTGGAAATTCTTAATTCACTTGATTTTGGTTCCATAGCATATGGTATATAAATACTTCATTAAATACTTGATTATCAGTAATAGCCTCAATTTGCATAAATGTTTATGCCATGTTAAAGGGAATGAAAAGAGAAATGATGTAATTACTGCTAACTAATTTTATTAATGACTCAGAACATGACACCACCGTGGAGGGTGGTGGAGTATTCACCTGAATACTGAGCGCTGAGGTTTCCAGGTGCACAGAGGGCTGCTCATGGTGGCAGCGCAGGTGTGTGTGGGGAGGAGGGCCAGTCACGGCGGCAGCACAGGTGTGTGGGGAGGGCCGGTCACGGCAGCAGCACAGGTGTGTGTGGGGAGGGCCGGTCACGGCGGCAGCACAGGTGTGTGGGGAGGGCCGGTCACGGCGGCAGCACAGGTGTGTTGGGGAAGCAGCCAGGCTTCCTTCTCTGACAAATTCAGCAGCCAGTGCTGTGCCTGAGGCTTTCCTGGCCCAGGCTTCAGGACTGTCCTTATGTGCCTTCCTCTGATCCACGGCTTCCTGCCCCATGTAGGTGGCCAGGCCCATGACCCCTAGAAGTCTATGTGGAGAGAGAACCTCTGAGCTGTAGAAATCTCAGAGGAGTTCACTGTCCGAGAGCCCTTGTGGCGAGCCCCACACACACCTGTCTTGGCTGTGGGTCGCAGCTCAGGTGTTGCCACACTGAGCTCCTCTGCAAGGTTTTGCTTGACTCTCTGCTTTATCAGTTCTTTTTCACTGCCTCTGAAATTCTTAAGGTGCAGCCACCTGGGAACCACTAGAAGAAAAGAATGCTCCGGTCCTAAGTGGTAAACCTGGGTTAAGTTGCCTGTGGTAGGTCGTTACAGGAATGTGCTCCAATGACTCTCCTCCCATTCTCCAAGGCCTTGGGTAGCCCCCTCCCACAAGCTTGGCCATGTGACATGCTTTGGCCAATGGGCACCAAGCAGAGGAGTGATATGCACCTGCGTATGGGGGCTTGCCCTGCGGGGATGCGGCTCTGTGTCAAAAGCCCAGGGTTCCTGCTGGAGAGGCTGCAGGGGAGAGGCCCCAGACATGTGAATGAGGCTCTGAGACCCTCCAGCCCTGGGTGAGCCTCCGGCTGACTGCAGCCTCCTGAGTGACCCCACGCAAGACTGCCCAGCTGAGCCCAGAATCGTGAGCAATGTTTTAAGATACTAAGCTTGGGGGTTGTTTGTTACTTGGCAACAGATAACTGACACACTGCCTTGATCTGGAGAACTTTGTCTTTTCTTTCACTCAGGATGTACTTACTGAGCACCTACCATGTAGCAGACTAAGGGACAGGCCATAGGGAAAAAAAACTGAACACAGGGCCCTTCCATCTAGGAGCTAAGGTTCCAAGATGGAATATATGATAACCAGTGGGGGTGCCAGGAAGAGGTTCATGGAGCAGGTGGCATTTCCTTCCTTATCCTCCCCCCCTCCCTTCTTTTTGTATTAAACAGATATTTAGTGAGCTTCCCCTGTGCTGGGTTCGGTGCTAGGTGCAGCATGAATGTGAGACACAAGACTGCACGGCTCGTGGAGGCAGTGGCATTTGAGACAGACACTCCTCCTTCCCCTCCCCTGCCCCCTCCTCCTCCATCACACGTGGGTGGCCTGGGAAGTGGGGCCTGGGCAGGAGTTAGGCTCACCCTTCCCTCTCTAGTAGTAGCTGGCGGCAGCACAAGGGCGGCTCTTTTGGGGAGTATCCACCTGAGCATTCTGGGGAGTAGTGCCGTTTGAGGTGTCCCATATTGGGTTCCCTGGGAAGCAGACCCTGAGATGGAGATTTGTGTGCTGGGAGGTTATTAGGAAGTGCTCTCAGGACTAACATCTGTGGAAGGCAAAGGAAGGAAGCAGGACTGGGCAGAGGGAGAGGCTGAGCTACCGTGGCCCCAGCTGACCCCACAGGGAGCACAGAAGCTGGCATGGCCTTTCAAAGTTGTCTCCAGTTGCTCTGAGGCAGCCAGGCCTTTCTACCCGAGTCAACCTCCCATTGGCTATGGCTGCCTAGGAAGAGGAGTTATCTTCGGCAAAGTGGGTGTCTTCAGCCAAGGTACTTCCTGAAGAGGGATGACAGCTGATGTCTGTCTCCTGGCAACAACGCCAGCCACTGATGAACAAAATCCTTTATTCCTGAAGGGGACCTGGGTGGTGCATGACCACAACTATCCACAGAGAATGAACAGACTCTGTCCTTGAGAAAGCAGGAACACCATTTCTGTCACTGCTAAACTCTTCCCACCTTGCCTTCTTCGGGGCCAGCCGTGTTAGCATAGATGTGACGGGCTCTGCTTCCTGAGCTCGCTTCCACTTGGCCATTTCAGAATAGAAATGACGATGGTCATGATACCAAAGGAAGGAGGAGGAAGACATCTGACTCAAAAGATAGCGAACTTCAGTTTTAAAATTCAAATAATCATCCCCCAGTCATATTTGCTGACCCAGAGATGGAATAGGTGATCTTACTTTACGTCAGACTGCTTGGGATGGGGCAGGTGCAGCTCAGCAGACCAGGCTTCGGCTGTAGGTGTGCACACTGCAGCCGCGGGCCGTTTCTCTGCTGGGTCCTGGCCTTGGAAACGCAGTAAGTTGGACCATCTGAGCATGAGGGGCCAAGGTCTGCGTGGCCTGTGGAAGGGCTCAAGGTGCTCAGCTGCTTCCAGTGGCCTGAACAGAAGCCAGGAGGTAGAAGTCCAAGGTCAAAGATGGGTTTAGTTCCTTAAGTATATACTGGAGCTAGTGTATGTTCAAATTCACATACCGTACAAGAAAACTGCCCCTTCCTTTCATCAAATACAAAACAAATATAGAAAGACTTTTCAAACCAGTCACCATGAAGAATCCATTAAAATAAAAACCTCTTTATTATGGAAATTTTCATAAAATTTCCACAAAAGTAGAAAGAATGCTATAATGACTCTCCCAAGACCCCATTGCCCAGCTTCAGTAGTTGTCAATATTTTGCAAATCTTATTTCACCTATCCACATTTTTTCCTGTAGTATTTTAAAGTAAATCCCAAACACCATGTTATTTCCCCAGTAAATATTTCAATATGCCTCTCTACCTGATAAGGACTTTTGTTTTTGACATAATCACCATGGCATTATCAAATATTTTGTCATTTCTTAATATCATCTAATGATCAGACCATATTCAAACTTCTTTGTCTAAATGTCTTTTTAAGGTAGGTTTGTTTGAATCAGGATCCATATAAGATCCACACATTGTGTTTGATTATTATGGCTCCTAAGTGCCTTTTACTCTATCATAAACTATTTTTTTTTCATGCTATAGATTTGTTTGAGAAAGTCAGTCAGTTATCCTGTAGAATGCTCCATATTCTAGATTTGGCTGGTTACTTCCTCAGAGTCATTTCACCAATTCCTCTTTCTACTGTATTTCCTGTAAAATGCTAATTACGTCGAGAGCCTTGATTAGATTCAGGCTCCTTTACTTTAGCAAGAATACTTCCTAGCCGGTGGTGTGTCAAATGGATTGCATCTTGTCATGAGGCACTTTTTGTCTGGCAGTCCCACCTTTCCTGATGCTAACACTGATCAGCAAATGCAGTGGGGCCAGCTGGTCCCCTCCATGACAAAGACCCTCACCTTTATGATGTTCTTCCCCAGGTACGTCACCCCTTCCTGCCCTCAAAGGCTCACCTCGTGGCTTAGCACCCACCAGTGATTGTTGCTTAGATCCATTATTTCATTGAGAATTGCAGAATGGCAATTATTAAAATTCTTTATTCCTTCTGTGTTTACTGGCTGGAATTCTATTAAAACAAAGTTCATAGAAGCATTATTCACCACTGTCCATCAACAGATGAATGGACAAACAAAATGTGACTGCACATATAATGGAATATTATTCAGCCATAAAAAGAATGAAGTCCTGATTCAGGATAAAACATGGATGAAGCTTGCAATCATGATGCCAGGTAAAAGAAGCCAGATACAAAAGACTGTATATTGTATGATTCCACTTATATGAAATACCCAGAATAGGCAAATTCATAGAGACAGAAGATTCATGGCTGCCTGGGCCAGGGGAAGGACGGAACAGGGAGCAGCTGCTTAATGGAGACAGGGTTTTCATCTGGGACGATGACAATGTACTGGAGCTAGATAGTGGTAATGGCTGTAATTAATGCTGCAATTAATTGTACACGTAAAATGATTGAAATGGCTACTTTTATGTTACATATACTTTACTACAATTAAAAAAAAAAAAAAAGCACAGCCTTTCCTCATCAGTTATTGGGCAGAGATCCATTTTAATACCATGGTTAAATATATGATATTGGTCAATACTTATTTACCAAGTTTCCCCTAAAGAAAAGCCTGCTTTGAACAGCTATAGCAGTTTTTGGTAGAGCCTGGTCTCTGGCTCTTCTCCCTACACCATTCTCTTCCATGTTTTTTTCCAAGGTTAAGCTCGTCATTGTTTTTAATCACGTTTCATCCCACATCATCTGGGACCTCGCTAGTGCAGTTATGTTCTTTTATTTTAACTTTTTATCTTTAAACCCTCTTTCTTGATAGCTTCTATACTCTGTCTGAAAATATACAGTAGTTTCCCTATTCTAGAAAAAACAAAGACCTTCTCCTATATTCTAATGTCCTAACTCATCAGTCTGGCATTTGTGTTCCTTCCCGTGCTGGGCCCAAACTATCTTTCTAGCTTGGTTTCCCTCTTCTCTTTTGGTTGCACCCCATCCTCAGCTAAAGAATCCTTCCTTGTCCAAACATGACCTCTGCATTCTTTCCACCACCCCTTTCCTCATATTGTTTCTTCTGCCAGTAATGTTCTTCCCAGTGGCTGTCAACCCTACTGCACTTAAAGACTCAGTGCAAATGCCAGGTCTTCCTGAAGCCACTCCTGATGATCCTGCCGGAAGAATGGCCCTAACCCCGATCACCCAAAGTAATGTGTACCTCCTTATGATGTTATCTATTAAACTTTTAATCTACATTTTAATTTCAAACTACAGGACAGTTACAAAAATAATACTAAACCCATACAGAAAATTCCGATATAACTCCCGCCCTAATACCCAGATCTACCACCAATGTTAACATTTTGATACATTTGCTGTTTCATTCTATCAATCAATTTTTCTATTTGAGAGTAGACTAATATACATCATGCTTCCTGAACACATAATATTCCCATGTACATTTCCTAAGAACAAGAATATTCACTTATGTGAATACCTTAGGTATGCTTACCACATTCAAGAAAGTTAACGTTGATATAAAGCATAAGTTTATATTCCAACTTTTTCATATGTTCCAATAATGCCCTCTTGAGCTTTTTGCCCTCCTTCACTAGATCTAGTCCAGGATCATGTATTGCATTTAATTGTCATTGTCTCTTTAGTTGCTTTAAAAAAAAAAAAAAATTGTGGAAACATGTGAACAACATAAACCTTCCCATTTCTACTACTCCCAAGTAATTAATCACATTCACAATGTTTCCTGCCTCCACCCCCTCCATTACCAGAGCTCTGCCATCACCCCAGACAGAAACGCTAACCCTTTCTGCATCAACTCCCCATTCCCCCTCCCAGCTACCCCGGTAACCTGTGTTCTACCGTCTCTCTCTGTGACTTTGCATATTCTAGCTATTTCGTGTAAGTGGAATCATACTATATCTGTCCCTTTCTGTCTGACTTATTTCACTCAACATGATGTCTTTATGGTTCATCCATGTAGCGGCATGTATCAGAACTTCAATCCTCAGCCTTTTTAAGGATGAGTAATATTCCATGCATTACCATGCTGTTGACTGTGATTTCAATATTAATGAATCAACAACATATATTAAATACAGTGTCTTTAAACAGAAACACACATTAAACAAGGTTATGTATTGATTAGTTGAGGACAATGTGACTAGAAGCTGTATTTCCCCTGGAATCAAGGGTTCTGTATTTGCTAATTCAGTGTTGATGATGACTTTATAGGCTATAATCACTGTCAAGAACAAGAATCAACTGTGTTTAACATTGGATTTTGGAGACTATTTGACAAAAGTGATGATTTGCTTGCTTTATTTTTATTCTGGAAATTTTCATAATACACAAAAAGTAGAGCTAATATATATATATATATCATCCAGCTTCAACAATTATCTACATTTTAATTTGCTTATTTTTAGTTATAGCAGGAAGCACATATAGTAAAAACAAAAAAAGAAAAGAAAAACCAAACAATACCAAAAGACACTAAATTCGAAGTCCCTTCTACCACCTCCACTGTTGATACTCAGGCCTCCTACCCCAAGATAACCACTGCTAACAGTTTCCTGAGTATTCTTTCCAAAATATTCTATTCAAACATGTATGAATATTTGTCCTTTCTAAAACGTGATAATATTTTAGGTATTTTTTCTTTTATACATACTGTTTTTCATCTTCTTTTTTAAACCTAATATGTCTTGGAGAGATGCCTTATTTTCATGCATAATTCCTGCATAAATCTGATTCATTTTAAAATTAATAATAACTCTTATTTACTCCTGACTATGTACCTGCAGTAATTCATGTTTCTTTACATATATTAACTTATTTAATCCTCACAACATCTCCACAAAGTAGGTGTTTTAGTTTCTTCGTTGCTAAAGCAATACTTTGCAACAGGTAAGCAATAGGAATGTATTGGCCCACAGTTTGGAGGCTAGGGGATGTCCCAATCAAGGCATCATCAAGGCAATGCTTTCTCCTTGAGGACTCTGGAATTCTGGGCCTGACTCATGGTAATTCTTGGTCCTTGTCACATGGCAACGCACATGGTGGCCTCTCCTGGTTTCTCTGTCCTCTTCTGGCTGCTGTTGACATTCAGCTTCTGCCCGTGGCTTTCTCCTTTGAGTCTAAGTTTCATTCTGCTTATAAAGCACTTCAGTCATAGGATTAAGACCCATCCTGATTTAGGTGGGCCATACTTTAACTGAAGCAACCCCATCAAAAGGTCCTTTTTACAATGGTTCACACCCACAGGAATGAATTAAGTTTAAGAACATGTTTTTCTGGGGTACAGAGCTCCAAGCTACCACAGTAGGTCCTATTGGTATCCCATTTTACTCATGGGGAAACTGAGAGATGGAGAGGTAAAGTAACGCACCTGAATTTACACAGCTGGTGAGTGACACCACACTAAGCTGCCTCTGCATAACCCAATGCTGAGCAGCTGCATGCTTTCCCACTGCATGGACTTACTGTGCTTGATTTCTATAGATGGATGTTTAGATTACTTCCCATTTTGTTGGCTGTTAAAAAGAGAATTGAACACTCATATTTATACTACATCAATGTGATGATAAAAGTATGTGAGTGTATAAACCCATAAGGACAAAGATAACAGGTAAACAAGATGAAAACACCAACACTTTGGAAGCTGAAAAGCCAAGGGATGAAAGGTGACTGATAGCAGATCAGAGAAAATTGAAACCTTTGCCAGTAGTGGGGGAAACCAAGAAACAGGTTTATTGGTGTTTCAGGACCCCCAGAAAAGCTCAGGTACCTGCATCCTCTGACAGAAGGGATATGGGTGTGGCCAAAAACAAGAGAACTGGTTAAAAATGAGACAATAAAAGTTTTAAAAGATAATATTGTCATGACCCTGTGGGTGGAAGTAACCTAGGTTTCGTGTAGTCTAGGGAGAGAATGGCAAGTCTGTTGGGGTGTCCTCGAGTCAGTTTGCTGTCAGGGAAGTTCCGTGTCTGCTTAGTATCCCTGCCACACTCAGTCAATGGCTGAGAGCAGCCCCAGGGAAGTCTGACTTCAGTGCAGATGCAGTGATGGATTTCGGAGTGCAGTAGCTGGGGCACTCGAGGCCCTTGGAGAGTTTTGCTCCTTGCAGTTAGAGGTCCACTTGGTGCGTTGTTATGGCTACCAGACCCACTCAGGATAAAAATTAGAGCATTCAGCTTTGGAGGAAATGGCGAAGCATCTGTTATGAGTAGGGTCAACTGGAAAAAGAAAAGCACTGGTTAGACGACTTCTTCCAGCCAAGGATGGGATAACCGGGACTGGTTATACCCTCCAGCCTGAAACAACTGAAAAAAAAAACAAAACAAAACTGGATAAAATATGTGACACAACTTTTCAGACATTGGACAGTAATAGGCAATTCAGGATGCTGATCTCTGAAAGAAGGAAAACAAATGAGTGCTACAATTACCCCGGTTACTGCTTGGAAAGAGTTTCTGGGCTACAACTCAGGGAGAACCCAGTCAAAGCCTGGGGGAGTCCCTGAGTTAAGGAGATTGAGCTGGGATTCCAAGGAAAACAAGGTGGCTAAAGTGGAGGAGTGAGAGCTACAAGAACTTCAGAGATCTGCAGAGGGTGCCCTCGAGTCTTCGGAGCACTGATGAGTGACGGTGAGGAAACTGCCGGAGACCCAATAATGTACCAGCCAAGAGGAGAAGAGGTGACCATCTCCAGAACTCACCCAGAGCCAGGAATGTTATCAGCAAAGGGGAAATTGTTTAACTCATGGGGTATCAGGAAGAATAATCAGAAGGTTATTTTCTCAGTAGCAGGAAAAAATTAGCCCAAAACTAATCTAGTTCTGCCTGACAAAACTTGCCTAAAAGCCTGCCTTGAAAGAATCAAACTGTTTCCAAATAAATTATCTGTATCCCAGAGCAAAGCTGGAGAATATTTGGTTGAAGATTTTTTTAAAATCCAGCATAACATCTGGCATCCAATAAAAAATTACCAAACAAGGAAACAGGAAAATAGGACCAATAAAGCACAGAAAACTCTAACAGACCCAAAAATCACATAAATGATAGAATTAGTACACAAGAACATTAAAACAGTTATTCTAACTGCATCCCATGTGTTCAACAGGCAAAGTAGAGGCATGGAAGATATAAAAAGTCAAACTTCTCAATGATGAAAACAACAATGTTTGAGAAGAAAGAAGTAAAATTATCTTTATTCACAGATGACATGATCATCTATGTAGAAAAAAATATAAGTAATCTCAAAAAACTAGAATTAATAAGTAAATTTAGCAAGGTTGCAGGATATAAGAGCAACATACAAAATTCAATTGTATTTCTATAAACTAGTAATGAGTAATCAAATTAAAATTTTAAAATTTTAAAACAATATTTATAATATTTATAATAGCATCAAAAGTATAAACCTGACACACGATGAGTAAGACCTGTACAACCAACACTACAGAGCCTTATTGAGAGAAATTAAAGACACTTAGATAAATGGGGAGATGTACTGTGTTCACAACTTGGAAGACTCAATATTGTCAAGATGTCAGTTCTCCCCACACTGATACATTGATTCAAGGCAATCCAAATTAATTTTTTTTTATAAATTGGCAAGCCAATCCTTAATTCCATATGGAAATGCAAAGGATCTATAATAATGAGAACAAATTTTAAAAAGGACATAGTTGGAGAACTTAAACTACCTATGTTTTAGTTTCTCCTCTGCTAAAACAAATACCATACAATGGGTTGGCTTAACAGGAATTTGTTGACTCACAGTTTCAGAGGCTAAAAGACTTGCTTCCACCTGGGGTCAGTAGTTTCTGGCTGGCAATCTCTGGACTTCCTTGGCTTTTTCATCACATGGCAGTGAACATGGTGACATCTTCTCCTTTCTCTTCTGGGTTCCATTGACTTCCAGCTTCTTGCTTTCCCTGTGAATTCTCTTTTTGTGGCTTTCTGTATAAGATCTCCAGTACAAAGATTAATACTCATCCTGATTGAGTTGGGTCACACCTTAACTGAAGTAACCTCATCAAAAAGTCCTACTACAATGGGTTCACACCCACAGGAATGGATTAAGATTAAGAACATGTTTTTCTGGGTTACACAACTCCAAGCCACCACAAGCTGAAGCTGTAGTAATCAAGCCAGTGTGGTACTGAAGTAAAGATAGATGAATAGATCACGGAACAGAAGAGAGTCCAGAAATAGACCCACACCTGTATAGTCAATTGATTTTGGCAAAGGTATATAGGCAATTTGATGAAGAAAGAATAATCTTTACAACAAATGCTGCTGGAACGATTGGATAGCCTTGTGTTAAAGAAAAGGACCTCTAGCCCTATTTTACTCCATATGTAAAAGTGAAAAATTTTTACAGACCTAACTGTAAAACACAAAGCTTTAAAACTTCTATGTAAAAATATCTTTGTGACCTTGGGTCTTGGATACACCACCAAAAGCCTAATCCATAAAGGAAAAATTGGTAAATTGAACTTCATTAAAATTAATAACTTCTGCTTTTCAAAGACACTGTTAAGAGAATGCAAAAACAGGCCACAGACTGGGAGAAGATATTTGTAAATCACATATCCAATAAAGGTCTTGTATCCAGAATATATAAATAACGCTGAAAACTCAATAATAAGAAAACCAAACAACTAAACTTAAAAGAGCAAAAGATTTGAACAGACATTTCACCAAAGAAGATATGTGGATGGCAAATAGAACATCATTAGT
>JAQZBX010102491.1:0-11164 GCA_029593785.1 Cabassous unicinctus | reverse complement strand
TTTTGATATATTGTACCCTCATTTTCATTTGTCTCAAGGTATTTCCTGATTTCCTTTGTGATTTCTTCTTTGACCCATTCATTATTTAAGAGTGTGTTTTTTAACTTCCATATACTTGTGGCTTTTTGAGTTGTCTGTCTGTTATTGATTTTTAACTTCAATTCTTGTAATTAGAGATGATTCTTTGTATAATTCTGATATTTTTAAATTATTGAGACTTACTTTGTGACGTAACATGTTGTCAATGTGGAGAATGTTCCATGTGCACTTGGGAAGAATGTGTATCTTGTTCTTTTAGGGTACGGTTTTCTGTGTATATCTGTTAGGTCTAGTTCATTTACCATCTTGTTCAAGTTTTCTGTTTTCTTATTGATCTTCTGTCTAGATGTTCCATCTTTGATTAAAGCAGTGTATTGAAGTCTCCAACTATTATTTTAGATATGTCTATTTCTCCCTTCGATCTGCCACTATTTACCTCAAGTATTTTGGAGCACTGTAGTTAGGTGCATAAATGTTTATGATTGTTATTTCTTCTTGTTGGATTGACCCTTTTATTAATATATAGTATCCTTCTTTGTCTCTTGTAACAGAATTTATCTTAAAGTCTATTTTTTCTGATATTAATATAGCCACTCCAGCTCTCATTTGGTTACTATTTGCATGGATATCTTTCTTCATCCTTTTACCTTCAGTCTATTTGTGTCTTTGGGTCTAAAGTTAGTCTTTTGTAAACAACACATAGTTGGATTGTGCTTTTTTATCCATTCTGCCAATCTGTGTCTTTTGATTGGGGAGTTACTCCATCAACATTCATTGTTATTACTAAGTAAGAACTTACTTCAGGCATTTTTGTCCTTTTTTTATATGTCATATCTTTCTTGTCTCTCTTTTCCTTTATCACAGACTATTTTGAGTATAGTTGACCTTTTGTTATGTAACTCTTTGATCCTATTCTCATTTCCATTACATATTTATTTTCTTAAGGGGGAACTGGGGATTGAACCTGGGACCTCATGCACGGAAAACTTTCTTTGTGGTTACCCTGGGGATTGTTATTAGACTTCCTCAGACTATAACAAACTAGTTTGGAAATACACCAACTTAACGTCAATAGCACACACATTCTCTGCTCCCATATTCCTCCATTTTCTCTCTTTTATGTTGTTTTTGTCAAACATTACCTTTATATTTTGTGTGTCCATTTTAAGGAAATATGATTATTTCTTATTTAATTGTATTTGAACATTTATGGGACATAAATAGTAGATTTCTATACTGAGGATACAATACTATTGGATTTTGCATTTAGCCATTTAGCTACTTTTAATGAAGAGCTTCATATCTTCAAACTGCTCCAAGTCACTCTCTCCTGTTTTTTCCTTTCAAACTGAAGAATTCTCTTTATCAGTTCTTGTAGGGCAGGTCTTTTGGTGACAAACTGTTTTTGTTTACCTGTGAATTAAACTTCCCTTCATTTTTGAAGGATAGTTTTGCAGGATAAAATATTTTTGACTGGCAGTTTTTCTCTTTCAGTATCTTAAATGTATCAAACCACTGTCTTCTCATCTCCCTGGTTTCTGATGAGAAATCACATTTAGTCTTATTGAAGATCCCCTGTATGTGATGAATAATTTTTCCCATGCTGCTTTCAGATTTCTCTCTATATTTTTGGCATTTGACATTTTGATTAGTATGTGTCTTGGAGTAAGTCATTAGGGTTTATCCTGTTTGAGTACATTGCACTCTTTAGACAAGTATATTTATGTCTCTCATAAAAGTTGGAAAATTTTCAGCCTTATTTCCTCAAATATTCTTTCTGCCCCCTTTCCCTTCTCTTCTCCTTCTGTGACTCCTATGATGCATATGTTGGTACACTTCATGCTGTCACACAGGTTGCTTAGGCTCTGCTCAGTTTTTTTCTATTCTTTCTTGGTTCTTCTGAATGTATGATTTTGATTGCCCTATATTCTAGTTCACTGATTATTTATTCTGCCTGTTCAGGTCTGTTGTATGCCTCTAGTGTATTTTTAATCTCCATTAATGCATTTTTCATCCTCATAAGATGTGTTACATTTTAAAAAAAATATTTTATTGAAATTGTAAGTAACATTAGACTGGTACTTTACAGTTTGCAAAACACTTTAAAATCTATTGACTTATTTGACTTTTACAATAACTCCATTAGGTAAGTAGAGCAAACACTAATTCCATTTCAAAGAAGAGGCTGTAAATTTAGGAATTGAGACTTGCCCAAGGTCAAAGAATCCATAAGAAGCAGAGCCAGACAGGAACATGTCCTCTGACCTTCTGACTGGCAACTTCAATACCTTTTATTTTATTACTTATTTCATTTTAAAAACAATTTATTGAAGTATATCATTCATACATGAACATACATAAACAATAAGTATATAGTAAACATAGTGAACTTACAAAGCAAACATGCATAACATCATACATCCCATCACAAATGCCTGCATAGTTGTGAAACTTTTACAACAAATAATGAAAGAGCATCATCAAGGTTTATTACTACCTATAGTCCATATCTTACATTGGTGTGTTTTCTTCCCAACCCACCCTATTAATTTTTGTTCCTAAGCCATATAATTTAAAATGTAAAATCAGCGGCAATTGGTATAATCACTGAGTTGCACATTCATCACTTCAATCCGTATTAGAGCATTTTCATTACTCTAGAAAAAAGAAAAACAACAAAAAAACCCCACTATCATACCCCTATGTTAGTGCTACTAATAACAAATCCTATGATATGCTTTCACCATTTCTCTTCATTTCCAAACATGTAAAAACAACTTTTTGCCAATTTTGCACAGATTAACTCTCAGCTTTCCATTCTCTACCCTCATTCTATTTTCTGGTGACCTGTATTCCAACTATTAATTCCATGAGTTTACACAATATATTTAGTTCATAATAGTGCAATCATACAATATTTGTCCTTTTGTGTCTGGCTTGCTTCACTCAACAAAATGTCCTCCAGGTTTATCCATGTTGTCATATGCTTCACAACTTCATTTCTTACAGCTGCATAATATTCTGTCATGTGTATTCACCACTATTTGTTTTTCCATTCATCGGTTGATGGACACATGGGTTGGTTCCAACTTTTGGCAACTGTGAATAATGCCTCTGTGAATATTGGTATGCAGATATCTGTTTGTCTGTCTGGTCTCAGTTTTTCTGGGTATATACCTAATGGTAGTGTTGCCAGGTCACATGATAAGTCTGTATTCAACTTCCTAAGGAACTGCCAAACAGTCCTCCACAGTGGCTGTACCATTCTACACCAACAATGAATAAGTGCTCCTATCTCTTCATATACTCTCCAACACTTGTAATTTTCTGAATTTTAAATAGTGGCCATTCTAATAGGTGTGAAATGATATCTCATTGTAGCTTTGATTTACATTTTCCTAGTTGCTAGTGAGGTTGAACATTTTTCATGTGTTTTTTCACCATTTGTATTTCTTCTTTGGACAATTCAAGTCTTTTGTCCATTTTTAAACTGGGTACTTTGTCTTTTTATTGTTGCATTGTAGTATCCCTTTATTTATCATGGATATTAAACCCTTATTGGATATGTGATTTCCAAATATTTTCTCCCATTGAGTTGGTTGCCTTTTCACCCTTTCGAAAAAGTCTAAGGTGCAAAAGCATTTAATTTTGAGGTAGTCCCATTTATCTATTTTTTTCTTCTGTTGCTTGGGCTTTGGGTGTATGGTTTAAGAAACTACTGCCTACCACAAGATCTTGAAGATGTTTTCCTACATTTTCTTCTAGGATTTTTATGGTTGTCACTTTTATATTTTATACTTGATCTATTTTGAGTTAAATTTTTTATAAGATGTGAGATAGGGGTCTTCTTTCTTTCTTTAGATACAGCTATCCAGTTCTCTCAGCACCATTTGTTGAATAAACTGTTCTAGCCCAGCTAGGAGGGCTTGACAGCATTGTCAAAAATCACTTGACAGTAGATGAGCGGGCCAATTTCTGAGTTCTCAATTTGGTTCCATGGTCAATCTGTCTGTCTTTACGCTAGTACCATGCCAGTTTTAGTACTGTAGCTACGTAATATACTTTAAAGTCAGGAAGTGAGAGTCTTCCAATTTCATTTCTTTTTAAAAACTTTTATGGTTATTCATGGCCCCTTACCCTTCCAAATAAATTACATAATTGGCTTTCCCATTTCTGAAAAAAAGGCTCTTGGGATTTTTATTGGTATTGCATTGAATCTGTTAATGAGTTTGGATGGAATTGACATCTTAACAATAGATGGTCTTCCAGCCCATCAACTTGGAATGTCCTTCTATTAAGTCTTCTTTGGTTTCTTTTAGCAATGCTTTGTAGTTTTCTGAACATAGGTCCTTTATGTTGTCCTAAGATTCCTAAATAGTTGGTTTTTTTAGTCGCTATTATAAATGGATTTTTTTTCCTGACTTCCTCCTCAGATTGCTCATCAGTAGTGTATAGAAATGCTATTGATTTTTGAATATTAATCTTGTATCTTGCCACTTTGCTGAACTCATCTATTAGTTCTAGTAGCTTTGTTGTGGATTTGTCATGATTTTCTAGATATAGGATAATATAATCTGTGAATTGTGAAAGTTATACTTTCTTTTTTCTGAATGGTGTCGGATAATATATAATAAAGTATTGAGTTGAATGTAGGTAGAGTTTTAGATGTATTTTGAAGGATCAAAATGATTTCTTGAGAGGAGAAACAGTCAATCTGCTTGATTAGAATCCCCCTTTAGAAAGTTCCGGCATTGATTTTTCAAATAATTTTCTTGGGTAAGGCACCACATTTTATTTTCATTTCACTTCAGAAAAATATATGCTCTTTCCACATTTCACAGAAATATAATATGGGAAACTGAGAAATAACGATAAAATATGTAACAGCTTAAAATAAAAATTTAAGTCAAAGCAAGATTACAACTCTTAATGGTAATGGCATTTTCCAGATATAGATTCAGTTTAAGTCAACTGATACTCCTACATTTCAAGTGCCTTGATAGGCACTTAGTTTCTAACTTTAAAAGATTTGCTTTCTAAAAGAGTGGAAGAGATATGTAAATGAGCACACAAAATATAATGTTAGGACTGTGATAACTGTATTAAAGGGAACTAGGGAGTTCTAAAAGAGGCTAATTCTATCACATCATCCTTGGATATTATGTTTATAGTTGATTGATCAATAAACATAACTGAATTGAGCATTTACTATGCATTCAGCACTGTGCTAACTAGTGTGGAAGGAATAGTAAAAGTATACAACATTGTTTCTACCCTGAAGATATTTATAATCTGCTTGGGAAGATGAATACTATAGATAAATGAAAAACAAGCGAACTACACCCTTAAAAGAGCTTAGTTATATGTCCATCAAATGCAATATATGGACTTTGTTTGGATTCTGATGTAAACCAACAAACTATAAAAAAAGACATTTATTAGAACCAATAGTTGATGAGGGAAAGTTCTTATCTATAGAGGAATTATAGCTAAAATAACTCAAAATAGAGCACTCAAATATTAGAAACCTCCTGATATGATTTAGTAGTACATAGCACAATCTTTGAAGTAATTTTGCCAAAAAATTGAACTTGAATTTAAGAAAATGTCTTGACGTAATGACTAGTTTATAGGAATATAGGGGCTAAGTAAATATGTTAAACACCACCACGAGGACACAATCAATTTAAGAATATGGGAATTACTATAGAACAAATGAACTGTTTTTTTTTTCTTCAGCAAATAAACATGAAATAAAAACGAAGAGAACTGTTACAGACTTAAGACTTAAGAGACTTATCAACCAAATGCAGTGTGTAGGCTTTGAATTCTGACCCAAACAAACTATACATTTTTGAGAAAGAGGAAATTTAAATATACATATTAGATTATATTAATAAATTACTGTAACTTGAGGGATATGACAATGGCATGGTGGAAAAAAGAAATGCCTTTATTTTTTAAAGGTAAACAAAATAAATGAAGAAAATATGGCTAAATGTTAACAATAGTTATATCCAGATGATAGGAATATGGATGCTCAATATAGTATTCTTTCCATTTTTCTGTACATTTAAATTTTGCATAATAAAAATATAAAAAGAAACAAAAATTGTGACTATGTGTATGTCTGTGTATATATATTCAACTATAGATTAAAATAATGAGATAATTTGGGGCCTTTAAACTAACAAAGGTTAATAGCAATGGTACTCATTGTTGGTGAGTATGTTGCAGAATGGACATTTGCTTATGCTACTAGTAAGAGTGTACATTTAATTGTGGACAAGGGAATGTTTTGGGGAAGCAATTGGAAAATGTGAGCTTTAAATTCACCTTTTCCTGTGTGAATTGACACTAATACATGCTTTTACTAATTTTTCACTTTGTTAACTCCTTATAGTCTCATGAAAGATCAGGTTGCAGCTTATTAGATCAGATTTCATTAGCCTAAAATCTGCAATGTTTCAAATACACCAGCCCCAAATACACTTTTGTCTGCCTACATAGGTTTAATAAACTAATCTTTTTAAATTATAAGATGACTATAATTATTTAATTTTGGAGTCAACCTTTTAAAAAAGTTAATATGTCAACATCAAATTATTCTTTTCTATTTATTTATTTAAAATAATTTGATCGATTTTCCTATTCTCATCAGAACAAATGTATTTGAAAAATTTAAATGTACAGTCATTTCTTTTTAAATATTCTGTAGTACACAAGTAGCAGCAATTTAAATTGTTAAGGAAAAATTTGCTTATGTAATATTTCTTTACATAGATTCAATATTTTGCATTTTCCCCTGTCATTCTCAGATTCAATTATTCTTTTAATAAGGTATTTTTAAAAGGTGAAGCAGACAAGAGAAAGCTAGCATGTCTTTTATTTCCCAAATTGTAATAAAAATTTATGGCTCTGCTCTGTAGCACTGTTAAGAGAATTCGCACCATCCTCAACCTACGGTGGTATAAACAGGTACCTTATTTGTTTTGCATTATGATTGAATTCTATATCATTGCCACATTCCAAGTATCTTTATTATAATTGTGCTTTGGATGTCTTTCTCCTTTCTCTATTCTATTTTTTCTTCTTGCTCTTCTTTCTTTATCTTATATTCCCCACAGTGTCAGCAGGAAACAGTTCACAAGGGAGAGAACTTGAAGAGACATTTTCTTCATGTTTCAGACCAGAGAATTTCATTTCACCTAGGGTAAATAAAAATTGAATCCCATAACTTCATATTGTATCTTAAATTTAAACCCTTGAATAATTTTCAAACTAAAGAACTCATTTCCCTAATTTTAAAGGGCTATAAGAATTGGATAAAAACAAGTGTTTTGAGCACCTATAATATTCTTGATAAACATTTACATGCTCAAGGATTGAAAGATTTTTATGGGTTGCATATATTTTGCTCATAATTATAGCATTTTAAAAAAGCATTATAAAAGGACAACAGAATATCCAAACAGCTACCCCAGAGAGAGTTTTCTGTAGAAAGAAAATAGTTTCTTTTTCTTAAGGTCTAGAAACAACACTAGGATTATGCCCCAGCTGAGACCTGAATAATGAAATGGAAATAAGCAGGTCATCGTTATGGTGACATCCCACTAGCAATGTCAATATTTTGTTGAGATACACAACAAAGACTGTGGTTTGCATGCGTAATTCACCTGCCTCCCGCAGGCACTGTGGACTTCCTGGGAATTTTTGCATATCTTTTTCTAAGTTTTGTCTTCTATATCCTTTTTGGAAATTAAGCCTGAAGGGAACAAATTTCAGAGATTGACTGTGTGAAAGTCACTAGAGCCAGGAGAAAAGCAAGTCGTCCTGAAATCCTAGCAACAAGATCGTGAGTTGAGTCTTATAAATCCATAGGTCAGGCTCATGAGCTCTTGCCTTTGGGCCATCAGACAAATTTAGAAACTTGAAAACTCTTAAGAATGCTGATCTAGTGCCTCCCTTCCAATGCCCAAGTTTAAAAAAGAAAGACTGACATACTAAATGCTATCTTGAGTGTTTGCAAAAGAGTTAAAGTTTGGCTTGTGACTCTCCACGTCTACAGGAAGTGTTCCCCTCCCATTGGAGACTCTTCTCCATCCTAGTGTCCTAGGGCCCCTGACTTCTCATTCAACCCACCCTTACCACCAATGCCTTAATTCCTCCCCTTGCAAACAATACAGACCATTCTCTTTGCAATTTTTCAAAGATTAAGGCAACCCCCCCAAAAAAAACCAAACAAGTAACTGAGAATAAATCATGCCACACAAACCGTATATATATATATATATATATATTTTATATAGTTTTTACACGTAAGATTGGAAAATACTTTAAACATTGTGCTCTTCATGATGTCTTGACAGATAAGGTGGGGAAATACAGACTAAATGATAGTATAGTTACTCAAATTTACAAATTGTTCAACACTATACCAAAAATTTTGTTGATTAATGACTTTATATCAAATTGGGGTCATTTTGCTAACACCACTAAAAACTCTGTGCTCATCTAGTCCTAGTCAATGTTTTCATTAATGACTTGAATGAAGATAGAATATGTCTTTAAAGTACATTAAGCACCTGCTTTGTGTTGACATTTTCTAACCACTTGTATTAAATTATTTAATCCTGATTCCACTCTAAGAAATAGTTATTATGATCTCCACTTACAGGTGCTCTAAAACACTACTAGAACATCCTTTAGAAATCACGCAACTCAACTGTGAGGAAGATGAACAACCAGGAATAAGCACTGCTGGTTTGTGTGTACGAGAGGGACTTAGCAATAGCATTTCCCCCCTCCTTGACTATTAAAGATAATTCATCTCACCTGACTGTCTACACATGTGAACATTTTCTCTTTCTTATTCCACATGTCTTTAGAAACTGTATGTGTGATTAAAGTGTCAAATGCTGGCTCCCTTAAATGTCACCACAACAATCTGTGATAAGACAAACTTAGTTTATTCTTACCACACTATCTGAAGGGAGCATTATATGTCTCAGACGTTGAAGTCTGGTTTGAGGCAGGTCTTTCAGGGCAGGAGCATGGTTAGGACTATGTATGGATCATAATAGAATAGCTAATGATTGGCAGGCACAGCAAGATAAGGATTTTTGAGACAAGGGGTTCAAAAAGTCTTGGGATGTAAACTGTTGTTTGATTCTTTCTATTGAAGTGTTGATGTATATTTAGGAAGTCTGTGGGATGAACAATAAAGTTATTTGCAACTTATCTTCCTGTGCAGTAGATTCCTGGGATATTAAAGTTATGTTGATGCAGACAGTGGGATAGTAAAGGCATGATAGTATAGACAGTAAGCTGTGCAAATGATGTTGATTTTCAAGGTTGACCTCCCATGATTTATTAAATGAAGAAATGAAGGTATTAAAAAACAAGTTTAGACTTGAATGAAACCTATAAAGTGAAACTTAACCAATCAAATTTAAAAAGTTAAGTAAGCAGTATAAGTATAGGATGAAAGTAATCTGGCTTAATATTAATTAATTTTGGGAGGGGTTGGGAGGGGAGAACCCAACTCAAAGTCTTGGTGATTCATTTGAATCTAACTCAGAAAGTCAGCAATGTGTGTGTGGGGGTCCACAGAGACTAATAGATCTTAGGTTGGTATGTTAATGAGGAAAATTATAGAGTATGAGGGGTAATATCCCAGCATCCAACATTAGTCTGGCTCATATTAATTCACCCTTATGTCCATTCATCTTTCCATCCATCTTAGCCATTCATCCTGTAATTAATTAAATTGATGAATTGCATGAGCAGACTGTATTTCCTGAGGAGCTAGGGTTCTCTGGAGCTGGATGTGAGGTAAGGGAGAAGCCAAGTTAGTTCAAGGCCTTTGAATTTTCAAACAAATCAGTCCTATTCTATTGTTTAGCAAAAGGCATGCTCAACTAAACCCAGTTTGCAAATACTTGCTGTGGTGGCTTGGAGCTTTGTACCCCAGAAAAACATGTTCTCTAACTTAATTCATTCCTGTGAGTATGATCCCATTGTAAATCCAATCTCTTCAAGATGTTATTTCAGTTAAGGTGTGGCCCAAATGAATTAGGTTGAGTTTTAATACAGATTATTGGTGTCCTTTATAAGCATGGTGAAAGTCAGACAGGAAAAAAAAATGCAGAGTAAGTGCCAAAAGCTGAAAGTCAATGGAACCCAAAAAGAATGGAGAAGCCAAGAAAGATGCAATGTGTATTCCCATGGGACAGAAAAAGAAAGGACCAAAGATGACTGGCAGCCAGCCCCAGAATGCCACAGTGTTCCGGGAGAAAGCATTGCCTTGAAAAGACACCTTGATTTTGGAATTCTCCTAGCTTCACAACCTTAAGCCAATACATTCCCATTATTTAAACCAACCCATTGTATTTACTTTGGCAGTCAGGAGAAATAAAACACTTGTCTTGGAGTTCACATATTCTGCATCAGGACAGGAGGATGTCCTCCTTGGCTGTAGAAAAAATTTAAAATGGCTACTGAGTGCAGGCCAGAAACGTAATGTGGTAATAATAGGAAACATAAAAGAGCAAAAAAAGACAATAGAAGGCATATTTTTATGTTTGATAATTATTGATAATGCTATCTGATATTGATTAATATTATTTAACATAAACCATTTGGGTCCTGAGATTTGGGTTCTGCCTTCAATTAAACTGTGAGCTCCTTGAGGACAAGGCTATGTCTCATTTATTGTAGCATGTTCACATCATGTACAGGCTTAACATATTCAAGTGTTCAATAAACTATCTTTGATAGACTAAAACTGAGGTTATAGTGGTAAACAGAACATGGTCTTTCAGAGTACAAATATCTCATTGGGACAGACAGATTTGTAAACAAATGGTTACAGCAAAGCCTTACAGTTTGATGAAAGAAGAATAAATGCACGGGGCATGGAATGGAAGCACTTAAACCTGCTTAGAGGTGGGGAAGGCATTTTCCAGACTGAGAAGCAGAGGACTCATGTGCAGAGTCATAACACTGACACAGCATAATATGCTAGCTGTTGGCTGGAGGTCTTCATTCCTTACTATGTGAGCTTCTCCACGGGTGGTCTGAATGTCCTCAAGATCTGGCAGCTGGCTTCTCCCAGAGTGAGTGA
>JAQZBX010102490.1:0-11152 GCA_029593785.1 Cabassous unicinctus | reverse complement strand
GGACCTCGTATGTGGGAAGCCG
Organism: Cabassous unicinctus; assembly: GCA_029593785.1. NCBI lineage: Eukaryota > Metazoa > Chordata > Mammalia > Cingulata > Chlamyphoridae > Cabassous > Cabassous unicinctus. Next base: position 11,130 of record JAQZBX010102490.1, on the reverse strand, counting down.
GCGCTCAACCACTGAGCCACATCAGCTTCCCTGAGTTGGTTGGTTTGTTTTTTCAGGAGACACTGGGAACAGAACCCGGGACCTCCCATGTGGAAGGTGGGCGCTCAAGCGCTTGAGCCACATCCGCTCCAAGTGCCTTTTGTTTCTTTATCTACCTAATTGCTCTAGCTAGGATTTCTAACACAATATTGAATAACAGTGGTACAGTGGGCATCCTTGTCTTGTTCCTGATCTCAGTGGGAAAGCGTTCAGTCTTTCAATTTTGAGTACAATGTTAGCTGTAGATTTTTCGTATATTTTTTCACATTTGTAGCTGAATTCCATCATTTGGATATACCACGTTTTGTTTATGTCATTTTGAGAAAGCTTCCTTTTATTCTATTCCTATCTTTTGGAGTGTTTTTTATCAAGAAAGGATGCTGTATTTTGTCAAATACCTTTTCTGCATCAATCGAGAAGATCATGTGGTTTTTTTTCTTCAATTTATCAATGTGGGTTATTACACTAGTCGATTTTCTTGTGTTGAACCACCCTTGCATACCTGGGATAAAACCTACTTGATCGTGGTGTATAATTCTTTTAATGTGCTTTTGGATTCAGTTTGCAAGTATTTTTTTGAGGATTTTTGCATCTATATTCATTAGAGATATTTGTCTGTAATATCTTTTTTCATAATATCTTTATCTGGTTTTGGTATTAGGGCAATGTTGGCTTCATAGAATGAGTTTGGTAGCAGTCTTTCCTGTTCAATTTTTTGGAAGAGCTTGAGCAAGATTGGTATTAGATCATCTTTGAATGATGAATAAAATTCACCTGTGAAGCCATCTGGTCCTGGACTTTACATCTTTGGGAGGTTTTTGATGACTGTTTCAATCTCTTCACTTGTGATTGGTTTGTTGAGGTCTTCTGTTTCTTCTAGGGTCAGTGTAGGTGGTTTGCGTGTTTCTAGGAATTTGTCCATGTCGCCTACACTGTTGGCATACAGTTGTTCATAGTATCCTCTTATAATCGCTCTTATTTCTGTGGGGTCAGTGGTAATGCCCCACTTCTCATTTCTGATTTTATTTATTTATGACTTCTCTCTTTTTCTCTTTGTCGATGTAGCTAAAGATTTGTTGATTTTGTTGATCTTCTCAAAGAAACAACTTTTGGTTTTGGTGGTTTTCTGTTGTTTTTTGTTCTCTATTTCATTTATTTCTCCTTTAATCTTTACTATTTCTTTCCTTCATCTAGGTTTGGGATTAGTTTGCTGTTCTTTTTCTAGCTCCTCCAGGTGTGTGGTCAGACCTTTAATTTTAGCTCTTTCTTCTTTTTTAATGTAAGCATTGAGGGCTATAAATTTCCCTTTCAGTACTGCCTTTGTGGTGACCCATAGGTTTTGATATGTTGTATTCTCATTTTCATTCATCTCAAGATATTTGCTGAATTCTCTTGCATTTTCTTCTTTGACCCACTGATTATTTAAGAGTGTGTTAATCACCATATATTTATGAATTTTCCCTTTTTCTGTCCATTAGTGATTTCCAGCTTCATTCCATTATGATCAGAGAAAGTGTTTTGTATATTTCAATCTTTTTAAATGTATTGAGTCTTGTCTTGTGACCCAACATATGGTCTATCCTGGAGAAAGAGCCATGAGCGCATGAAAAGAATGTATATCCTGCTGTTTTGTGGTGCAGTGCTCTATAGATGTCTGTTAGATCTAGTTCATTTATCATATTATTCAAGCTCTCTATTTATCCTCTATCCAGATGTTCTATCCAATACTGAGAGTGGTGTATTGAAGTCTCCAACTATTATTGTAGAGACATCTATTTCTCCCTTCAGTTTTGCCAGTATGTGCCTCGTGTATCTTGGGGTACTCAGGTTAGGTGCATAAATATTTAATATAGTTTTTTTGCTCTTGGTGAATTGCCCCTTTTATTAATTTATAATGACCTTCTTCATCCCTTATAACAGTTTTGCATTTAAAACCTGTTTTGTCTGATATTAGTGTCACTATTCCACTCTTTTTTGGTTACTATTTGCATGGAATATCTTTTTCCAACCTTTTACTTTTTTTTTTCTTGAGGAACTGGGGGCCAGGGATTGAACCAGGGAACGTGTATGTAGGAAGCCAGTGCTCAACCACGGAGCCACATTGGCTTCCCTGAGTTAGTTTTTCATTTGTTTTGCTTGTTGTTTGTTTTGTTTTTGTTTCAGGAGGTACCGGGGACCAAACCCGGGACCTCCCATGTGGGAGGCGGGCACTCAACTGCTCGAGCCACATCTGCTCCCAAACAACCTTTTACTTTTAACCTGGTTGTGTCCTTACGTCTGAGGTGAGTCTCCTGTAGGCAGCACATAGATGGCTCATATTTTTTTTATCCATTCTGTCAGTTCTGTGTCTTTGGATTTGGGGAGTTCAAGCTATTAACATTCATGTTATTACTGTAAAGGCATCACTTACTTTATTCATTTTATCCTTTGGTTTTCTGTTGTCATATCTTAATATTGTCTGTCTTTTTACCCTTTAGTTTACCCTTCTTAATAGTCTTTATTTCTACATTTTTTCCAAGTCTCTTGCCCTTGTTTTTTCCTTTCAGGCTGCAGCACTCCCTTAGTATCTCTTGTAATTCTGGTCTTTTGGTAACATACTTTTATCAGTTTTTGTTTGTCTGTGAAAACTGTGAACTCACCCTCATTTTTGAAGGACAGTTTTGCCAGGTACAGAATTCTTGACTGGCAGTTTTTCTCTTTCAGTACCTTAAATACATCGTACCACTTTCTTCCCACCTCCATGGTTTCTGATGAGAGGTCGGCACTTAATCTTATTGAGGTTCCCTTGTATGTGATGCTTTGCTTTTCTCTTGCTGCTTTCAGAATCCTCTCTTTATCTCTGATACTTGTAATTCTGAATAGTAGGTGTCTCGGGGTAGGCCTATTCGGATTTATTCTATTTGGGGTGCATTGTCCTTGGATATTGATATTTATGTCTGTCATAAGGGTTGGGAAGTTTCGGTCATTATTTCCTCAAATATTCTTTCTATCCCTTTTCCATTCTCTTTTCCTTCTGGGACACCGATAAGGTGTATATAGTGCATTTCATGTTGTCATTCAGTTCCCTGAAACCCTGCGCTATTTCGTCCATTCTCTTCTCTTTCTGTTCTCCTGTCTTTTCCAGTTTGGATGTTCTGTCTTTGAAATCACTAATTCTGTCTTTGAGCAATTTCAGATCTGCTCTTATGTGCCTCTAATATATTTTTAATCTCATCCATCATGTCTTTCATTCTCATAACTTCTGTTTTCTTTGGAGGCTTTCAAATTGTTCTTTCTGCTTACTCGGTGTCTTGATATCCTTTATCTCTTTAGTCATATTTTCTTTCAATTCTTTGAATTGATTTATGAGAGTTGTGTGATTATCATTGATTGATTGTCTCAAATCCTGAATCTCTTCAGGATATTTGATTTGTTCCTTTGGCTGGGCCATCTCTTCCCGTCTCCTAGTATGGCTTGTTATTTTTTGCTGATGTCTAGGCATCTGATATGTTGGTGAATTTATGCAGATGGCCAATTTCTCTCTCTTGCCTATTGTTTTTTTTCTTCCCACAGCTCTTTGATATTTGGTTCAACTTATTCTAAGTCTTTAAAATTGCCCAGCTTAGGTTATCAAAATCAGGCCAGGAACGCACTAATGAGGTGCAGATTTTCTCCCAGGAGTTCAGGGTAAAAGAGACCTAAAAGCAGTTTTTCTCCATGCAATTTCCTGACCAGTCATCAGATGGCGCACCTCAGCGCACCTTTCCGTGGAGGTGTTTCTCTCCATGTCCACTTTCCTGTGTTTTGGTCTGGCCAGAGCCAAAATTAAAAGTGGGCTCTGCTGGCTGAATTCACTGAAGAGAAGCCCCCTGGCTCCACCTTCCCTTTCCCTTGTAACAGCTCACAGGGAGGACGATGTCTGTTCCCCTCTCAGTTGGCTGCAGTGAGCCAGGGGTTTTTTCCCAGCTTAATGCCTTGGGGTGGGGCATGGGAGCCCTTCGCGGCTGCCATGGGAGTGTGGTAACTCATGTTTGCTGTTTCGGGTTCTTCGTGTCTCTGTACCTCACCCTCCTGGGAGTTGTGTAGCACTGTCCTGGTCTGCTGACCCCCAAATAAGTTCCCTTGGGCAGCTTTTGGCCTTTTCTCTGTTGTTTTCTGAGAGAGTTGAGTCCTGCCTGCCTACTCTGTTGCCATCTTCCCAGAACTCCTAGTTTGTCTTTTTATTTTCATGATTAAGTCCTTTGATACACAAAAGTTTTTTGCACAAAAGTTTTTAATTTTGATGAAGTTCTATTTATCTATTTTTTCTTTGTTTCTCATGCTTTGGGTATAAGGAGACTAGAAATATTTTTAAAATCACACTAGTTCCTCCTTACGTCCCATCTGTTATCTCACTTGGTCATCATTTAACAGTCCCAGGCAGATGACACAGTGTCTGCTCCCATCTTACACCTGAGCCCCAGAGAGAGGAAGTCAGTACTTGTCTGAAACCACACAGTCAGTAAGAGAAAGTGGGATTGGAACACTGTTCCTCTTCTCCTCCAGTAGTAGAAGCCACATGGTATAGTGGGAGGAAGTCATACTGAAACCGGGCTATCTTGGGTCCAAATTTCTACTACACTACTTACAAGCTTTGTGACCCTGAGCAAGTGACTTCGTCTTTAGAATGCATGTACCAACACCATTGACTTCAGTTGATTGTTGGAAGGGTCCCAGAGACAATGCCTGTGCAAGATGCATAGTACAGTAAATAGGTGGTCAATAAATGAAACTCTTGGTCCCTTCAGGGCTGCCCTCCTGCTGCTTTGAAAGGCAGATCGTCGGTCTCAGCCATGGAGAGCTGTCCTGGTGTGAGGGCCTAATGAGTAGGATCTGGAGGAGCCTCAGGCCCCTTGACATTGAGTTACCATTGTGAGGATGACAAAACCGAAACCCAGTGAGGGAGGAGACTTGCACAAGGTCACACAACAAGTCAGGTACAGAACTGTGACCTGAACCTAAGGTATCTCCCACTGTCCTGACGACCCAGGTTTGGTACAACTATTCCATCCTAAAAAAGAATTTTCTCTTGGACCATAGGACTAGGGTGGTATTTGAGGAAGAGGGCGGACGGGCATGAAAGGTAGTACCCAGAAGTGCTTGAGGTAACTTGACCTTGTCTCCCATTTCAGCTCTCCCTAATGATATCCAGTCAGACCTTCCCAGTGGGTAGAGCAACTGCCCCTGGCAGGCAGGCTTCTCCACTGCTCTTGCCTTGAGGAGCCACGATATCCTGCAGTTCACCTTCCCGTGGCCTCACCTTTCTTACAGTCAGACAGAGTGGGGAGACCCCTAACCAAAAGCAAAGCGTCAAATTTTCAACTTCCCCCTAAGGATCCCAAGGCACCCTTTCCAAATCAGAAGACCTGGCAACCCCCAACCCGTCTCAAAGTCATAGACAAACCCCATAGGGCAGCCAGAGTGACAGGGGAGCCAGGTTCAGGTGGTAGCTGAGCCTGAATGTGTCAGGGCCAGAGTGGAAGAGAAGGCCAGAGGGCCCTTCGCAGTGTGTGCCTTCTGCACAGACCACCAGGTCCCGGGCCCCTGAGCCCTCTAAGAGGCAGGCCTTTCCCCAGAACCTGAGAAGGTCTCCTCTTGGAGCACAAGAGCCCCCCTGGGAGGGGGACATTGGGCACTGGGCTTCTCTTTCCATGTTGTCGGTGTGTTCTGGCCAGCAGGGAGCAACAGTCATTCTGCTCAACAGGAGCATGATGTTGAATTCACAGAGTAGAAGTCAGGAGCGGCCCTGCTGCTGGCAAAAGTCTCTCAGACCTTGGGCAAGACTTCTCCTCTGAGTCTCAGTTTCCTTTTCTGTAAAATGGGGGTGGTGACACTTATCTCAAATGAGATCACATAGGCAAATGCCACTGTGCACAGGAAAGCACAGTGCTGCTGGCCAGAGTTCTGGAGATGAGCTTTTTTTTGGCTCAGTGGTCCAAGCTCAAGGGGGAATACATGTGTTCTTTAAAGGCCTGAGTCACAATCTAACCCAGCACCATAAGCCAAGACACAGGAGCATCTCAGAGTGTTGAAGGCAGGTTTGAGAGGGTTGAGCAGATCATGGAACAGATATTTGTATATTCAAAGGCAGCTTTGCAGTTTTGAGTTGAATCAGGGGATTTCAAACTGGTTGTTTTTAAAAATTCCAGTGGTCTGCTGAAGAAGTCCAGTGCTCACCTGATGCAACCCAAATAGTTTTACTTTATCTGTTTTGGATATTGAGACTTTGAAAAAAAGATGAAGTCAGAAATCATCATGGGGTAAATGAAAACATGATGAAGTGCTTATCTTCATCAGCTTCTTGGAACATAAGGGTATATCTTTTTCTTGCATTTTTGCTTGTAAAGAATGTCATTGGTATATTTCAAGCTATGACTCCCCTGGTGCTGGGTGGCAAATGTTTTCCCAGTCTCTCCATCCTCCATGTCTTTGATCAATGCCCAGTGGCCCGCTGGCTGCAACATCAGCACAGCCATGAGAAGGCTGCTGCTCCCTGCTGGAAAGGGATGTCTAGGCAGACAGGCCTTCTCACGAAAAGTTAGGCCCAGTTCCAGTCCTCACTGAAGGAACATCATGACAGCTCCTTGCCTCTCTTACACCTCTTTCCACTGGAAATTACCTAAATTTTTCTCCTAAAGAAGAAGAAATACTGAACTGTCTTCATCTCCCTGGCTGGTGAGGCTGCTGGCACTTTATCCCACATCTGAGGTACCTTCTAGGCTTAGTGTGAACCAGAAAGTAGGCCCAGCACAGCTGCTGCTGGAGAACAGTGACAGGCGGCTCCCCTGGCCCGCTCCTCCGGGTCTTTTGCTGTCTCCTGACCACCCTCTGGTGGCCGCTCTCTGAAAACCAGAATTGTCTGTTTCTGACCAGCCCTCTGTTCTTGCAGGAATGTGGTGCTCACAGATGCGTGGAAGCAGGGCTTTTGCACTCTTTCTTGCCAACATTTACCAAGTTCTCTTGTCATACTTCACTCAGGCAATTCCAGGCCAGGAATGCCCCTTGCCCTTCCTCCCCTCTCACTTTCCCTACCCTCATCCTTTCAGACCGTTACTGCTCGTAGGAAACTTTCCCAGGCCCCCAGGACAGGATCATTCAGGCACACGCCTGCACTCCCACCGTGCCTTATTGTTGCCTCTCCTCACACCTACCGCCACTGGGCATGTAGGTGTGTGAGCCTGGCTTTCCAGCTGGGCTTGGAATTCAGAAAGTGTCTTGTTTATCTCTGGACCCTCGAAAGCCAGCACATTCTCTAACTTGCAGACTCTTACTTCATCCCTACCATGTAGGACGAGCAAGCCAAAGCCCCAGGAACCGGCCAGGTCTGAAGCCCTCAGCTTCTGACTCAACGTTGGGGTTGTGTTGAACTGCATGTTCTAATGAAGGCTTCGCCTTGTACCTGGCCCCTCAGGAGTCTTTGAGCCATCCCTGTCTCACGACACCCACTCTGTCCCCCTACTCACTGTCCCTCCCCTGAAGTGTTGGAACAGGACTCGCCAGTGTTCTCTGCCCTTCTTCAACCTGCTCTTGGGTCTCAAGGGGCCGTTTAGCAACAGCCTAGTCCAGTCCGACAAGCCCCTTAGAGGTCAGGCATGAGGCTCTTATCACCCCAAGCTGTGCCTGGGCTCTCCACGCAGTTCCGCTGCGCCTGCCTTGCGGTTCCCCTCTCCACGGGGTGGCCTGCTTCTCCACATTGCCTTGTCTGTGATGCCTTCCTGAGCTCCCCAGGAAGCCTCAGGTGCTCCCCTCCCAGCTTCCACAGTGCTCGCAATACTCTGCTGTCGCCCCACCTTGCTTGAACTCCTGGTTTGCTTGTCTAGACTGTGAGTTCCCCAAGGGCAGGTACCTTGCTTTTCACCTCCCTGCGTCCAGCGCCCTGAAGAGAGACGTTTGGGGGGTGCCGTTTTGTGCGCATCCCCAAGCCCGGCACTTCCTGCCTTCACACCACCCTCTGAAGACCAAGGCCAAGTTCCTGAAGCAGCGCCGCTCTCAAGCCTGGGAAACAGGGTTCAAGGTGAGGGGTGCTATCTGTGATTGAGGGACATGGTAAATGGAATTGTCTCACACAGAAATCGCACCCGTCACCTTGGCCTGTGTAGCTCCACCCCCTCAACAAGGGAGCCCTCCTCCAGCCGACAGCCATGTTCGTGTGGTCCTGAGGCAGCGCGTGCAATGGGAGGAGCACTGGAGATGGACGCGGACAGATCGGGAATTGAGAGCCAGTTGTGCCAACAGTTTGCCCTTTGGCAGTCACTTAACCTTTCTGAGACTCAGTTTCTCTGTCTGTAAAATGGGTTAATACCTACCTCACAGGGTTGTTGTGAGGATAGCATGAGGTGATATTGTAGATGTTATTAGTCACCCGTAAATTGCTACAACAATTTGAAGCTCCTCTTTTTTTTAATTATTTGAAAAGTTAAGTAACAATATCAACCCACTGTGGGGGTGCCAAAAGGCTGCGCTTTGGGGGGCAGAGGGAGGCCAGGCGCCGTGGGCCAGGAGAGGCAGGGAAGGCTTTCTGAGGGAAGCCGGGTTTGAAGGGGCCCTGCAGGCCTGCAGTTGGGGGCTAGGCACTCCCCTGAGCAGATGGTCTGGGAGTGCAAATCGGGTATCCAGAGAGGCTCCGCTTGACCATGGCGGCCTCGCGCGGCACTTTGCAGTACTCTGCAGCCCTCCCAGGGCCCTCATTTCCGAGCATCCCGCCACCATCCTGCAGTTGTCTTCCTTTACAGAGCTGCTGGTTTGTTTATAGTTCACATCATGGAGAAGAAAGATCTCCTTCCACTAGCCCCAGGATTGTCTTCCTAACACCAATGGGAAGATTTCTCTGGGGCTCTTAGTTTTCCACTGATACAGCCTGAATGCCACATGCACAGTCAGGGCCTGGGAATTTTAGTTACCCATTACGGAGCGTCCGCCACCAGTGCCTGCCTAACACACCTTCTGGTCAGGGGCTGTCCCAGTGGGGCATGGCAGGTAGCCGACCGAGGGGAGCACCCTGAGGTCAGCACAGGTGGCTCACAAAAAATGGCACAGGCTTTGGAGGCAAGTAACAGAGCCCGGTGCCCTCGCCCCAGGCCCTGGCTGCAGACCCTGCCACACACAGCAGCTGTCAAACCTCGAGCAAGCCTTTGCACCATTCTGAGCCTTGGTTTCCTCACAAAATGTCACGAGGCTCAAATGATAAACTAGATGGAAAGTGGTTTGTAAACTGTAAAGCAGCATAAGAATGCAAGTTGTGTTGTTCCTGGGATGCTGGATACAAGATGGTGTCCTGGGATCTCATCCCACAGTCTGGGCCAGAGTCCCTCCACAGTCAGGGCAAGGAGAAGCTTCCCCGAGGAACTGAACTGCATGCTTCTTAAGGAAAACGCCATGTCCTCTGTGGCATGTGCCGCCACCCCGGCCCCGCCGTGCTGTGCTGGGACCACACTTCACTGGGTCTTCACAGTACCCTGTGTGGTTGTCAGCACAGGGATTCCTGTCTCCAAAGCGCACGGCAACTAAGTGACTTGCCCAAGGCCACACAAATGGGTGACAGAGTCCAGGGCCAGAGCTCAGGTCTCCTGGCTCCAAGTCCAGTGTCTGCCCACTGCACTGAACTGTCTCAAAACACAACCTGGTCAGTTGGTAGCCTCGGAGCTTTCTATTTAGAAATTGCAGATTGATTGTTACAGGCATTTAACCTGGCCCATCTCTATACCAAATAGGCACATCTTCTGAAATGAGTCAAGAATTCATCAGAATCCATTTTCTTTTTTCTCACACAGCATATAATATCTTTCCTAAAGAATGGTAATTTCACAAGTCAGCTTTCTGCCAACCTCAGCTCATATAGGATAAGAGCTTGCTCAAATATTTTAGTAGGTAAGCCTCCTTAGGGGCCCAGGAAGCCAAGTGCTGAACTTGGGGTACAACTTTCAGTTACTTGAGTGGACAAGAGGGGAGCATTTGCGGCCTGCCCCCACCTGCTCTAGTGCTGCCTGCTTTCATTCATTCAACAAACAACTGGGTTTTACGGAGCCTACGTAATGGATTAGCTGCAATAGTCTATTCTCCATACAGCAAGCAGGTCAGTCTTTTAATGTCCTCGGCTCAGATCCCTCCAGGGACTTCCAGTCTCACTCAGAACAAAATCCAGAGCATCATGCGTGCCCTGCATGGGTGGCCCTGGCTGCCACATCGTTCCAGTCACTCTGGCTTCCTCGCCGTCCCCCAGCCCTGCAGCATGCTCCTGACCCCTGGAGCTGTACACCTGGCGTCCCTTCTGCCTCACACGTCCTTCCCCAAAGAGCCTCATGGCTCCTTCCCTCTCTCCAGTCAGGCCTCTGCTCCCCAGACGCCACCAGCCTTAGGTAGGGACCTTACCCAGCTGTCGTTTTCTCCTGTCTCTTATGTTTACTTGCTGTCTGTCTCTTCTCTCTAGAATAGTCACTGCTGTAGCCCCAGGGCCTGGCCCAGCAGCTATCTATTTAATGAGTGAATGGACATTTAGAGAGCAGGCACCAGACAAGGAAGGTTGACATGTGGTCCCTGCCCTCGCAGCACCCAGCAGCCGGAGGGAGAGGCATGAAGACAGTGTGACCAGTGCTGGGAGGCCCAGGGGAGCCCCGAGGGGAGACCCAGGATGCGGGAGGTGGGACGGGGCTCCCAGGGCAAGCATCAGAAGTGGGCACAGATAGAAGCTTGCCAGTTGGAGAAGAGGAGCAGTGCACAGAGAGAAGGCACCATGGTGCCATTCACAGGGGCCGTAACAGTCGAAGGGGAGCTGAGGAGAAGGCGGGACTGAGTCTTGAAAGGCAGGCATTGAGTGTAACATTCTAGGGCTGAGACTGGAGCCTGGAGCCTGGGAGAGGCCTGACAAAGCCCCTGCTGGCCTGCCGCCTTCAGAGGATCTGCTGTCGGCGTGATTCCTCACAGGCTCTGCTGCCGATCGCCGACTACCGCTGACCACCGCCGCCTGCCGCCGCCACCGATCGCCACCCCCGGGGCGGTTCCCTTGGCGATCAGGCGGTCGGGGGACGAAGGGAGGGGGGTTGCGGCCCACCGGGCTCAGGCGTCCCCGAGCACAGC
>JAQZBX010102489.1:0-11152 GCA_029593785.1 Cabassous unicinctus | reverse complement strand
TATTTCCTTCAACACTTCTTCTGTTCCCTTTCCCTTCTCTTCTCCTTCTGGGATGCCCATAATGCATATGTTTAAGCATTTTGTCTTGTTGGTTAATTCCCTGGGTCCCTGCTGGATTTTTTCTATCTTTTTGTCTATTTGTTCTACTATCTGTTTGATTTCAGATGTATTGTCTTCCACATCACTTATTCTTTCTTCTGCCTGTTCAAATCTGCTGCTATGTGAATCCAGCATCTTTTTGATTTCTTGGATTGTGCCATTGGTCACCATTATATCCATTATTTTTTGGGGAGTGTTTACAATTTCTTCAGTACGTTCTCCTAGTGTCTTCTTTATATTCTTAATCTCTTCCTTCACTTCTTTAAGTTGGTCCATGATATTTGTTTGGAAATCTTTGATTAGTTGTTCAATATTCTGCTTCACTTCTTGGTTTTTAGTTTGTTCATGGGGTTGGTCCATGTTTTCCAGTTTCTCAGTATGGTTTGTAATTTTTTGTTGCCCTCTAGTCATCATTTTATCTTGATGGATTTATTCAGTTGATTAGCTTCTCTCTCTGCTCTAGAGTTTTATTTATTTGATGGTTCTGCATGTGTGTAAAGTTTTCTCTTTCATACTTTTTCTTATTTTATTTCCTTGCTTCTTTCTATGTTCCCTTGATGTCAAAGATTAGGGCTGGAGGAATCGAAAGATGTGAGAAATGAAGAAGGATAATAGTAATATTGATAAAAGTTAGAAGAGGGGCCAAATAAGACTTAATGATTGAATATTTAACTCATGTATGCAGCGTGGAGAAATAGGAAAGAAAGTGGAGTACCTACAATGGACTGGGAAACCAAATAGAGTAATATATATATAATGATTTAGAAGGCTAGAATTATGAGGAGGGAGAGAAAGAGTTAAGAAAGGGCTGAAAGGAAAAAGGTAATATTAATTAAAAAAAAAAGAAGAAAACAAAATAGAGGGAATAGCAATTGACCCCCTTGAGTTGTGGGCATATGGAAAAATGTGGTATTTAATAGCCACAACAGAAAGCAGAAGGCAGAAAGATGAGGGAAGTATTAGAGATAGTTTGGAATACAAAATCAATATAGAGAGTGAATGGGAAATTCCTGAAGAAGAAGCACAGCAAAGAAGAGACAAGCTAGCAGCACCTAATTTTAAAAAAATGAAAGAAAGAAGAAAGGGGGGAGGAAAGAGGAAAGAAAAGGAAGAGACAACCAATAAACAGAGAAAAACCAAACAACCATACAGGCAAGCAGTCAAACAAAGCTAAGGGAAATCAATATTCCCTGAGGTCCCCGTGGATCCTCTCAGCCCGCTTGTCTTTATCAATCAATTTCCCCACAGGGTTCCATATGCAGGTCCTGAAGCAGCTTTTGGCTCTTAAAGTAAATTAAAAAGAATTTATTTTTCATTTATTAAAGTGACCATTTTATTTTATTTTACTTTTTTGGTGTAATACAGGACCAAAAATAAGTCCTCCTCTAGACCACCCCCCTCACGGAAGGGACCTAACTGGGCTCGTGGAAACTAATCAGGCACTTCCCAATTTCTGGATTCCCCAGGGACGCTAAAGTTCTGATGTTTGTCAGTGCAGAACGCTATAAACGGCCGACTCTGCCCTTCTGGATCAGAGCCCCAGCATCACCGGGCTGCTGGTAAATCAGGTTTACTCAGCAGATTCGCCTCTCCCCTCAGCCTGGTGCTGCTTCAAGCTGGCTTATCTGCTCCCCAAATTATGAGGGTGTCCAGGCAGCCAAATCGACAGCAAAAATATCCCCTCTCTGTTTTCTGTCAGAACTCTCCCTCTCTTGGAGAGTGCTCCCTCTTCCCAGCTTCTTGGGGCTCGGGGCTTATCCCTGGGCTGCTAGTCAAATCAACTCCCTCAGCAGATTCACCCCTCCCCTCCTCTGGGTGCCAATTCACTGCAGCTGTTTTGTTCATCTAAGTTGCAAGAGGCTTCAGGCAGCTAAATCCCCAGAAAATAAAGCTCTCTTGCAAGAGCCCCCCTCAGAAAATGCCCCCTCCCACCATGCCCTGTCACCCAGTTACTGGACAGGAGTTGTGGTTCCAACCGGGTTTTTTTTTTTCTCCCCCTAAGGGTGGGGTTCAGCCGGCTGTGTTAACCACCACAGGCAGGCTTAAAACTCACAAATCTCCACCGTTCAGTCCATACTGTCAATCTGTCCAGATAGATGTCCCAAGCTTCTCACTCCACATGCGCACAGCACAAACCCCCAAGCAGGACCCCGTCCACTATCCGCCGTGCTCTGGCAGCTGTCCGCGGTTGCCCTCCTAAGCCAACACCATCTCGCCCCTTCTCTCTCTCTCCTTATTGATTTTCTCTCTGGTTGTTATAGCTATTGATGTGAGTGGCATTTTTAAGTCTCCATCTATTATTCTTGACACATCTATTTATTCTTTCAGTTTTTCCAGATTTGATCTCATGTATTTTGGGGTACCCTGGTTAGGTCCATAGATATTTATGACCGATACCATTTCCTAGTGAATTATGGATTTCATAAATATGTAATGGACTTCTGCATCACTTTTGTACATTTAAAGTTTGTTTTGTCTGCACCAGTATTGCTACATCTCTTCTCATTTGGTTACTGTTTTAATGAAATATTTTTTTAAAACTTTCACTTTCAGTCTACTTACATCCTTGGATTTGATGTGAATCTCCTTCAGACAGCATATTGTTGGCTCATGTTTTCTTATCCATTCAATCAGCCTATGTCATTTGATTGGGGGAGGTATTAATCCATTAATATTCAATGTAATTACTGTAAAGGCATTGCATACTTTAACTATTTTATCCTTTGACTTTCATATGTTATATCTTATTTCTGTTGTCTTTTTACCCTTTTGGCTATTCTTTCTAATAGTATGTACTTCTACACTCTCCTTCAAGCCTCGCTCTCTTCTCTTTTCTTTTCTGGCTGCAAAATTCACTTTAGTGTCTCCTGCAGAGCTGGATTCTTGTTCACAAACTCTCTTAGTTTCTGTTTATTTGTTGTATTAGTCAGCTAAATGGGTGCTGATGCAAAGTATCAGAAATCTGTTGGCATTTATAAAAAATTTTATTTGAGGTAAAGTTTTACATTTAAAAGGCCCTAAAGAGTCCAAATCAAGATTTCTTTCTCACAAAAGTCAGCTGCTACATGTTAAAGCAAAATGGCAGGTGATCTCTGCCTGGTCTCTCCTTCCTTATTCATTTTAAGCTTCCATGGCTCCAGCATCTTCCCATCTCAGCTGTAGACAGGTATAGGGCTGATTTCCTTCCAGGCCTTCTCTGCTGATCTGTTCTCTTCAGCTGCAAGCCATCAGGCAAATGGCTTATCTCTCTTCCCGGGGCTTTAGCTGTTTGAGCATTATCCTTTATGTCACAAGGCAGGAAAGAAAGGACAATGTTCTATCCTCTTCTGTGTCTTCTTCTCTGAGCCTTATAAAGAGAGTGTCTATTTATATAAACCAAAGGAGGTAGGGCCTCAACCAAAACTACACCTTACTGATGTAGCACAATCAGAAGCCCTAAAATTTATTTTATCAGGTAAACTTATAACCTTTGAATTTAATACAATCACAAGTTAGCATACCCAAAGGAACAGTCCAGTTCAGAAACATAATCTCTCTTTTTTGGGTTTCATAAATATTATCAAACTGCCACATTGTGAATATTTTAAACTCACTTTCATATTTTAAGGAGAGTTTTGTTGTATAAAGATTTCTTGGCTTACAGTTTTTCTCTTTCAGCACTATAATTATAGCATACCACTGCCTCCTTGCCTCTATGATTTCTGAAGAGAAATCCTCACTAAGCAGTATTGGATATCTCTTGTATTCATGTTTGCTGTTTTCAGAATTTTCTGTTTATCTTTGGCATTTGACATTTGGATTAGTCAACAAAAGGGATGCTGATGCAAAATACCAGTAATCAGTTGGTCTTTATAAAGGGTATTTATTTGGAGTAGAAGTCCATAGTTACCAGGCCATAAAGCATAAGTTTCTTCCATCACCAAAGTACATTGCCACATGTTGGATCAAGACAGCTGCCGATGTTTGCCAGGGTTCAGGCTTCTTGGTTTCCTTTCTTCCTGGGGCTGCGTTTCTCTCTGGGCTTAGCTCCGCTGTTTCCTCCACAAAGTCAGCTGTAGACTATGATACTTTCCAGGCTTTGCCTCTCTCCACAAGGCCAGCTGTGAAGTCTCAGGTGAATGGCTCATCTCTATCCTGGGGCCTTCTCTCTTTCCTCACGACCAAGCTCATCCACCTCCCCGGGCTCCAGCATCAAAGCTCCAATGTGAGAATTCCAAATCAAAAACTGCTCCAACATTGTCCTTTCCCATGTCTTTTCTCTTCGATTCCCCCACCCACCAGGGGTGGCCCAGTTCATAACTTAATCATGCCCAGATTAGCAGACAAGTTAACAAACATGATCCAATATCTATTTTTGGAATTCATAATTACATCAAACTGCCCAACTGCTACAGCATTCTTAATATTATTTGTCATGGGATAGATCTTTGGATTTATTCTAATTGGAGTACCCTCTGCTTCTTGGACATGTATATTCATCTTTCATTAGAGTTGGGATATTTTCTGCCATTATTTCCTCAACTGCTCTTTCTGCCCGCTTTTCATTTCTCTTCTCCATCTAGAACTCCTGTAACACATAAGTTGGAGCAATACACGATATAATTCAAGACTCTAAGGATATGGTCAATTTTTTCCCATTCTTATCTCTCTCTGTTCTCTCTTCTACATTTCAGTTGTTTTGTGTTCTACATCACTGATTATTTCTTCCATGATTTCAACCTGCTGTTGTATGCCACTGTTGTATTTTTAATCTCCGTTTTGTCTTTCATTCACATATGCTCTGTTATTTTCATATCCAGGATTTCAAAGTTTTCTTTGTGTTCACACTATATCTTTAAAATATCTCTATTTCTTTTTTATAATTCATGTTTTAATACTTTGTAAATTATTATTTTAAAGAAGCTTTAGATTACATAAATGTTACATTGGAAATATAGGGGATTCATATATATCTCAAGACTTCCCCCTCACACAATTTTCTCCATAAATAATAACTTAAATTATTGTGGTACATTTATTATAATTGATGAACAAATACTGAAACATTGCTAACTAATCATGGTCTATAGCTGATATTAAGGCTATAAAATTTTGCACCACAAAATTTTATAGAATTTGACAAAATGTATAAAGGTCTGTGTACGTCATTGCAATGCCATGAAGAACAATTCCAGTGTCCCAAATGCATGTTATACCTATTCTTTCCTTTCCCTCCCCTTAGAACCTTTGGTGAATTGCCTTTATATCATTGTTACAAGTTCTTCCATTACTAGAATTATAATAATAATTTCACTTTAGTCCATATTTGTATTCCCCACTTATGCTTATTCATTTCTCAATCTTGAGAATTTTGGGATTGAGATACCCACTCTGCTTCTGATTGAGAAGGGATTAGATCCCACGGGACAAATGGGTGGAATTGTACTGCTTGCAATTGTAGATATTCTCTTTTTGGGGATGGATTTTATCCATCATCATATTTTTGTTAGTTGTTCTGAGTGAGTCTGATGAATTGGAGGGTAGTTGTTTGCTGCAACCCTTCTGAATTTCCAGGGAACGTGTACATGAACAGACGAATATTAAAGTCTCTGGGACACACATTTAACAGGTATCATGTGAATTATAGCTTCAAATAAAAGGGACAGAAGAACCATGTGTAGGAAAATTTTAAATGAGTCCATCTATGGTACATTTGGGGAATAGTTTATCATATATTCCCAACAACAGGGTGCCAAATTCCTGGGATTGTATGCCCTGCCAATAATGTCCAGATATCTCTAGAGCCCTTATTAGCCCCCCTGTTTTAGACACTGCTTACTGCAGCAGAGAAATCCTCCAAAGATGAGCATAGGCATAACCTCTGGAATGATCTCCTGACTTACTTTGAAATCTCTTAGCAATAAAAACTCATTTTTACTGAATATATCCCCCTTTTGGTCACAGTCTTCATCCAAATAAATTGCTATTTGGCATTTGGAAATAGTCCCTTGGTGCCAGGGAGGCTCATCCCCGGGAGTCATGTTCCATGCTGGGGGGAAGGTAGTGAGTTTATATGCTGATTTTGGCTTAGAGAGGGGCAACAAGCAGGTTTTCAGGAAGTAACTCTTAGGCAATATATAATACTAGACTAAGGGTCAATTTCACAAGAACAAGTTTCATAAGTACAAACATCCATATAAAGGGCTTGGCATATTGGTCTGTCTTCCTTCACTAGTCACTCCCCATGTACTGTAGGGATGCTTGGCACTCTATTAGAGAATGTATAAGGACTCCCTATAATGTGAATTCAAAATTATTTCAGTTATAGTTGGGGTGTCCAAGCACCAAGACAACACACCATGACCATTTGAACATATTCATATTCCATAGAGGCATGCCCCAGGTGCATTCCTCCTCATACAAACCCCCAGCACTGATGTCTCACACTATTATACTCCCCTGCCACAGTTACAACTTTTCTTCAATCCAACACCTCCCCAAAAACAAAGCCAAAAATATACTAAAAATAGCAACAAAAAAATACAATATGAAAACATTGAGATAAAATTAAATATTAAAAAATTATTTCTTGTGTTGTGTCTTTCATTCTTGTAAGCTCAGTTATCCTTTATGTACCATGACGTTTTCTTCTGTACAATCTCCCAATATTTTATTTTTTCACTTTATTTTCAAAGAAACCTTAGGTAACAGAAAAATCACAAAGAAAATATAGATTATTCCCATATAGGTCTCCACCTCCCCCTCTCACATTTTCCCCTATTAATAACATCTTATATGTTTATGGTACACTTGTTACAATTGAAGAACAAATATTGAAGCGTTGCCATGAACCATAGTCAAAGGTTGTTGTTTTTTTTTTTTACCTTTTTTATAAGTTCTAACAAAACAAATAATTTGTATCTGTCATTGCAAGTTCATGCAGAACCATTCTAATGCCCTAAAAATGCCCCATACTCCATCCATTCTGCCTTTACCCTCACCTTGAAATCCTTGGTAACCAAAGGATTGTAATTTTGTAAGAATAAGGTTCCTAGATACATGCATCAATATTGAGGACTTAACATATTCATCCATCTTCTTTTATTAGGCTTTGCCTATGTACTTGAGAGATTGTTGCTCCTCAATTGGAGAATGTACAGGACTCAACTGGATGGGATCTTAATATTTTCTTGTTTATTGTCTGTGTCTCCACTCACTGAGATAACACCCTATGACAAGATGAACACTTTAATTTTCCACAGAAGTATGCCCATGGTGAGTCTTTCCCACATATCTCTCACCAACAACTCCATGCACCAGGCTTTCTCCCCTGCCATATTTACCAAAAAATATTTCCAACATTGTAGTTTCATGTAGAGACCTGCAAATCCCCAGAGTTCACCTATTCCTTCCTCAAGCCCTCCCCCCATTTCTGTGGATGGTCCATACCAAAACCCAACCTCCTCATACTCACATTCCAGCACCATCAAACTCACAAATCTGTACCACTATCACCCCCATCCACTGTCAAACCACCTCCTTCCATTTTCGCATGGTTTTTGCAATATTGAGCATTGGGTTGCCACACTCTACTCCATTTCTGTGTCCTGATAACCTATCTTCCAGACATTAGCTTTTTATGTCTGCTCAATTTGATTAAGTCATATCAGTGTGGACATGCAATATTTGTCCTTTAGAGGCTAGTGTACTTCACTGAGCAAAATGTTTTTCAACATTCATCTATGTTGTCCTGTGTGTCAATACTTCATTCTTTCTTACAGCTGAGTAATATTCCATTGTATTTAAATACCACAATTTTCTTGTTGATTCATGTGATGATGGATACTTGATTTGCTTCCAACTTTTGTCAAAAGTTTATATTGCCAGAATGAACATTGATGTACATATATCTGTTTCTGTCCCTGCTATCAGTTCTTCTGGGTATATACCCAGAAGTAAGATTGCTGGATCACATGGTAGTTCCACAGTTAGCTTCCTGAGGAAACTCCAAACTGTCCTCTAAAATGGCTTCACCATTCTACATTCCCACAATCAGTGGATGAAGGTTCCTTTTTCTCCATATCCTCTCCAACACTTGTAGTTCTCTGTTTTTTTATAGCAGTCAGTCTAACAGGTGTAAGATGATATATCATTGTAGTTTTGATTTGCATTGCATTTCCCTAATGACTAGTGATGTTTCACATAGTTTCATGTGCTTTTTATCTGTTTGTATTTTCTCTTTGGAAAACTGTCTATTCAAATAACTTCCCAATTTTTTAAGTTGGTTGTTTGTCTTTATTTTTGAGATGCAGGATTTCTTTTTATATGCTGGATATTAGGCCTTTAACAATTAAATGGTTACTATTTTCTCCCATTGTGTAGGCTGCCTTTTCCTTTCCTTGACAAACTCTTTTGAAGTGCACATTTTTTTTATTTTTAGGAGATTCAATTTATCTAATTTTTCTTTCATTGTTCATGCATTGAGTGTAAAGTTTATGAAACTATTTCCTACTACCAGATTTCATAAATGTTCCCTACATTATCTCCTAGGAATTTCCTGGTATTAGCTTTTATATTTAGGTTTTTGTTTCATCTTTTTAAAATTTTTATACAGGACACGAGATGGTGATTCTCACTCATCCTTTTGGATATGGATAGCCAGTTATCACAGCACCATTTGTTGAAGAACCAGTCTCTCCAATTTCAGTGAGCTTTATGGCCTTGATGACTGTCAACTTACTGTATATGTGAGAATCTATATCAGAACTCTCAATTTGGTTCCGCTGGTAAGTATGTCTATTCTTGTGCAATGTCATGCAGGTTAGACCACTGCAGCTTTGTAGTATGCTTTAAATTTGGCTAGCTTCAGTCCTCCAATTTGCATTTCTTTGTGAATATGTTTTAGGTTATTTGGGCACCTTTGTCCATCCAAAAATTTGCATAATTGTCTCTTCCAACCAAAAAAAATTTCTGTTGAAATTATTGTTGGGATTGTGTTAAACCTGTAAATCAATTTGGGTAGGGCAGACTTCTTAATGATGTTTAGTATTCCAATCCATGAACATGGAATATTCTTCCATTCATTTAGGTCTTCTTTAATTTCCTTTAACAATGCTGTGACATTTTCTGTGTTACGTGTCCTTTGCATCTTTGGTTAAGCTTAGTTCTAGGCATTTGATTATTTTAATAATGTAAATGGATTTTTTTCTTGAATTCTTCCCCAGATTCCTCATTATTAATTACAGAAATGCCTCTGATTTTTCCATGTTGATCTTGTATATTGTGATTCTACAAAACTTGTTTACAAAGCTCTAGGACCTTTGTTGTAGATTTTTCATGCCTTTCTCCATATATGTTCATGTTATCTGCAAAACGTAAAATTTTTCTTCTTCCTTTCCCACTGGGATGACTTTTGTTGCTTTTTCTTGCCTAAATGCTCAATTATGTACATCTAACACAATGTTAAATAAGAACGGTGACAGTGGGCCTACTTGATTTGCTCCAGATCTTAGAGTGAAAGCCTTTAGCATTTTAACTTTGAATATGACGTTAGTTATCGGTTTTTCATATATACCCTTCATCATGTTGAAATATCCTTGCATACCAGGGATGCACTTGGTCATGGTGTTTTATTTGTTTGATGTGTTGCAGAATATGACTAGCAAGTATTTTGTTGAGAATTTTAGCACCCAGATTTATTAGAGAGATTCGTCTGTAGTTTGATTTTTCTTGTTGCATCTTTATGTGGCTTTGGTATTAAAATGATTTTGGCATCATAGAATGAGTTAGGCAATGTTCCCTTCACTTCCAATTTTTGCAAGACTTTAAGCAGGACTGGTGTTACTTCTTTTCAGAATTATTGGTTGGATTTAACTGTGAAACTTTCTGGTCCTGGGCTTTTCTTAGTAGGGAGGTTTTTGATGACTAATTCAATGTTCTTACTTGTGATTGGTCTGTTGAATTCATCAATTTCTTATTTCATCAATGTAGGTTTCTTTTGTGTTTCTAGATATTTACCCATCCATCTAAGTTATCCATATTGTTGCCATACAATTTTTCAATGTATACTCTTATGATACACATTTTATCTATGGAATCTTTGGTGATATCCCATATATCATTTTTATTGTATTTATTTGCATCTTCTCTATTTTTTCTTTGTTATTCTAGATATAGGTTTGTCAATTTTATTACTGTTCCCAAAGAATGATATTTTGGTTTTGTTAAATTTTTTTAGTGTTTTTTTAATTATCAATTTCATTTAGCTCTGCTCTAATCTTTCCAATTTCCCTCTGTCTGCTTGCTTTGTGAATAGTTTGTTTTTCTTTTTCTAGTTCCACCAGGTTTTCATTTAGGCCTTTGAACTTAGCATTATCTTCTTTTTTAATATAAGCATTTATTGCTACAAATTCACTCTCAGTACTACTTTTGCTGCATCCCATATTTTTATTTATCTTGGTGTCTCAGTTTCATTCATTTCAAATTAGTTACTGATTCCTTTTACAATTTTCTCCTTGACCTGCTGATTGTTTAAGAGTGTGTTATTTAAGTTCCATATTTTTTTGCCTATTCTGAATCTGTGCACCTTATTAATTTCCAGCTTCATTTCATTGTGGTTAGAGTAATTATTTTGTATAATGTATCTCTTTCCAAATTTGTTGAAACTTGTTCTGTGACAATAGCATGTGTTCTATCATGGAAAATGTGCCATGTGCACTCAAGAAGAATGTATATCCTGCTGTATTTGGTGTAATATTCTGTTTATGTCTTTTAGGTCTAGACCCTCTAACACATTATTCAAGGTCTCTGTCTCTTTATTAACCCTCTGTTGAGATGCATCTGTCTAATGGTGACAATCATGTATTAAACACCCCACTATAACTGCAGAGGCTATAATTTCTCCCCTTAGTTTTTCCAATGTTTTCCTCATGTGTTTTGGGGAACCCTGATTAGGTTCAAAAATATTTGTTATTGTTCTTTCTTAATGGTATAGTGCCCTTTTATTAATATATACTGTCCTTGTTTTTCTTTTACAAGTATTTTGCACTTAAAGATTATTTTGTCTCATTACATA
>JAQZBX010102488.1:0-11153 GCA_029593785.1 Cabassous unicinctus | reverse complement strand
TTAAAAAAAAAAAAAGCCCATTGCCAACTTAAAAGGGAATGGCTTACAAGTGCCTTCCAACCATACAAGTGAAACTTCCAACACTTTGAAGCAGTTAACACCTTTGTTTTCCTCAGTCTCAAACAATGTGGCAGAATCCACAGCAACATCTAAAATGACAGCACCAGGGGTCTCAACAAATACGACTTCCCTCACCCTAAAACAACGAGTTTCATGAAGTCCCAGATGTCAGCATCCACTGTGACCACAACCCATAATTGTTCGGTGACATCTGTTTCTTCATCAATAACAATCACAACAACTGTTAATTCTAAGGAAAATAAAGGATCAAAATTTGATATTGGAAGCTTTGTTGGTGCTATTGTATCAACACTAGGACTTTTACCTATTCTTTACTTTGGATGCAAAATGTATTATTCAAGAAGAGGTGTTTGGTATAGAACCATCAATGAACCATCATTTAAAGAAATCTAAGGACCAAGGAAAGAAGAAAGATTGATGCAGTCCTATCAATTATTTTTAGTGTATTAGTTTAAAAATATTATTTTCTTGAAAATAGTATAAACAGGCAATGCATATATAATGTACAATGTATTATGCAGATGTGTAAAATTTACTCATGATTACTAAAGTTAAAAAAGGTTAAAAAATTTTAAAAATTTAAAAACCCCATCAGACAGTGTTATAATTTTTGCTTTCAATGGCTAAATATTTTAAACAACTGAATAAAAAAGAATAGTCTATACTGTTTACACAGGAGTTTACCCTTTCATTTCTTCTTCCTTCATTCCTAATGTTCTAAGTTTCCTTCTATTATCATTATCCTTTTTAGCAATTCTTTTAGACTAGGTCTGCTAGCAACAAACTCTTTTAGTTTTAATTCATTTTCTCAGATGATGTTTTTATTTCATCATTGTTCCTGAAGAACATTTTCACTGGATAGAGACTTCTAGATTGGCAGTTCTTTTCTGTGAGCACTTTAAAAGTGTTGTTCAGGGGGTGGACGTGACTCAAGCGATTAGGCATCTCCCTCCCATGTGGGAGGCCCCGGGTTCGGTTTCTGGTGCCTCCTAGAAAGAAAAAAAAAAGACAAGCAGACAGCAAGTGCAAACAACGAGGGGGGAGGAGGGAAATAAATTATTATTTTTTTAAATGTTCAATTCTCAGCCCGCATCTTACTTGCCCTCTAAGCAACATGAACATTGTTGATCACTCCTTCCTACCTTAAAAACGTTCTCGAGAAAAATAGCTAGAGGACAGGCAGAAACAGCCTAGAAAATTATCTTCTAGGGTTTAGGACACTAGGGGAAGGCTAGACACCACCCTGAAGAGAGAGGGACAAAGGAGAAGAGTCACAACAGCAAAACTGTGAGTCAAAACCAGCAGCTGCTACTGCTGGCACCCTCCTCCACACTAAAGACACTTATGAATACTCAGGCCTCTGAGCCAGCGGCTAGAGACAAAGGGGGCCCCAGGGATCCACCTCCTCAGAAAAGGGTAGAGAGAGGGACACAGCCTAAGGCTGACTCAGTTTTTGATCCACAGATTTGGTCTCCTATGTCCCACGAGCCCTTGCAGGCTGGATGAGGCCACACCATTGTTTGCCCTGGGAGCCAGATGGAACTAAAGAGATCTAACCCTCTCAATCTCCCTCTCTACTAACCAGGACTGATTGTTGAGGATGCACCTCCCCTGGAAAGGGGAGAGAGAGGGACACAGTCTAAAGCTGACTCGGCTTTGGACCCACAAATTTGGTCTGCTGTGGTCTGTTTGTGGTCTGTTTGTCCCACAAACCCTTCTAGGCCAGGTGGGGCCACGCCATTGTTTGCCTTGGGAGCCAGCTCCAGACTAAAGAGACCCGGGACTAAAGATACCTGACCTTCTCAATTGTACTCTCTACTAACTGGGACTGATTGTTGAGGACACAGAGGGCAGTGGAATTATTTCCTACCCAGGAAGAGGGAGTAGGCTGCCAGCGAAGGTTGGAGAACTGTCTGTAAGAAATTTTGAATTAAAAGGCTCTTAGCCTCTAGGCAGCAACCTATATCACATTGATCCAATCTGTGTTTCACCAAACACTATGATCAAACATTGAACTGAGCGAGCTACTACAGCGCGCCATCTGCTGGCAGACCAAGGGAAGTGCACGTGAGAAAATTAAATAAGTAAGAGTTTTTTCTGGCCTCTATAGCTTCCCTCCCCAAGGCCTTAGAAAGTGGTTCTGCAACACATTATTGGGTCCAGAACCAAGTTTTGAGCAACTAACAGGGACAATCTTAAAGACCCAGGTTGAACTAAGAATCAAAGAACATCAGTAATGTAACACACAGCCTCCCACCACTAAATCCCTATGAAAGAGAGAGAAATTGAGCATCTGAGTAAACTCTCCATCCTAATCAGATGCCTAGACATCAGCAAAACTTTCCAAACCATACTAAGAAAATGGAAGACATGGCCCAAGTAAAGGAATATATCAAAGCCCCAGAAGAGATGCAGGATTTGAGCACACAAGTTTCCAAAATAAAATCAATCAGTTGAAAGACAGTATGGATAAAGACATAAATGACATCAAGAAGACACTGAGCAAGCACAAAGAAGAATGTGAAAACCTGAATAGAAAAGTAACAGAGCTCATGGGAATTGAAGACACAATAGGTGAGATCAAAAACACATTAGAAAGAACAAGAAAATAAGATAAATTAAAAAAAAAAAAAAAACATTAGAGGCATATAACACCAGACTCGAAATTATAAAAGAAAGAATAAGTGATACAGAATACAGACAGGGAAGTGGATGTGGCTCAAGTGGTTGGGCATTCGTCTACCATATGGAAGGACCCGGGTTCAATTCCCAGGAGCTCCTGGTAAAATAATTTAAAAAAACACGAGCAGGCGAGCCAGGCCCATGCACGGCAAGTCACAGGCCCGTGCTGACGTGTGGCGAGCCAGGCCCATGTGTGGCAAGCCACAAGCCGGTGCATGGTGAGCCTCAAGCAAGCCGAGCCACGCACCACGATGATGCAAAAGAGAGACGCAGGGGAGAGACAAGGCAAGAAACTCCAGAAACCAGGAACTGAGGTGGCACAAGTGACAGGTTGCCTCTCTCTCACATCAGGGGTCCCTGGGATCAAATCCTGGTGAAGCCTGGAGGAGAAAAATGAGCAGAGAAGGCAAGAAACAGACACAGAAGATCACCCAGAGAATGGACACAGACAGCAAGCGAGGGGGCAGGGGGGACTCATAGAACTGTACACCAAAAAGAAAAAATAATAAAGTCAATTTTATTAATAAAAAAAAAAGAACAGCTAAAATTGAAGAGAGAAAAGAACACAGAAAAGAATGGAAAAACTTGAGCAGGGGCTCAGGGAGTTGAATGGCAACACAAAACACAAAAACACACGTCACGGGAGTTCCAAAAGAGAAGAGAAGGGAAAGGGAGCAAAACAAGTATTTGAGGAAATAATAGCTGAAAATTTCCCAACTCTCATGAAAGACATGAACTTACATGTCCAAGAAGTGCAGCATACTCCAATCAGAATAAATGCAAACAGACATGCTCCAAGACACATACTACTCAGAATGTCAAAGGTCAGAGATAAAGAAGAAATTCTCAGAGCAGCAAGGGAGAAGCAAACTCACATACAAGGAATGCGCAGTAAGAGTTAGTGTGGAATTTGCATCAGAAACCATGGAGGTAACAATCAGGATATTGACAGAGAAAAACTGCCAGCTGAGAATTAGTTATCCAGCAAAATTTCCCTTCAAATATGAAGTTGAGTATAAAATATTGACCAAAAAAAAAACCCAGAAACTAATGGAGTTCATAAGAAAGAATCCACCTTTTTGGAAATATTAAGGAAGACTTAGAGCCTGAAAGAAAAAGACGGGAGAGAGAGGCTTGGAGGACAGTATAGAAGAAAGAGCAGAAAAGATAACCAAAAGAATGAAAGGGGGAATGGAGGTGGCTCAAGTGATTGGGTGCCTCCCTCCCACATCAGAGGTCCTGGGTTCGGTTCCCAGTGCCTCCTAAAAGAAACAAGGAAGATGAACAGACACAGCAAGTGCAAACAATGAGGGAGTGGGGAGAAATAAATGAGTAAAATAAATCTTAAAAAAAAAAAAAAAAAAAGAATGAAAGAGGACCCTTATCTCAGTCCCTATACAAGAATCAAATCAAAATGGATCAAAGACCTAAATATAAAAGCCAGGACCATGCAACTACTAGAAGAAAATACAGGGAAGCATCTTAAAGACCTTGTGGTAGGTGGTGGTTTCCTAGACCTCACACCCAAAGCATGTGCAGCAAAAGAAAAATAGATAAATGGGACCACCTCAAAATTAAACACTTTTGCACCTCACAGGACTTTCTCAAAAAGGGTAAAAAGGCAGCCAACTCAATGGGAGAAAATATTTGGAAATCTCATGTCTGATAAGGGTTTAATATACATGATCTATAAAGAACTGTTACAACTCAACAATAAAAAGACAAAACGACCCCATTTAAAAATGGGCAAAAGACTTGAATAGACATTTGTCCAAAGAAGAAACGTAAATGACAAAAAAACACATGAAAAAACGTTCACCATCACTAATGATTAGGGAAATGCAAGTCAAAATTACAATTAGATATCATTTCACACCTATCAAAATGGCCACTATTAAAAAGACAGAGAACTACAAGTGTTGGTGAGGATGTGGAGAGATAGGAACACTTATTCACTATTGGTGGGAATGCAGAATGGTACAGCCACTATGGAGGACTGTTTGGCAGTTCCTAAAGAAGTTGAATATAGATTTGCCATATGACCCTGCTATACCACTACTGGGTATACCCAAAACAACTGAGAGCAGCGACACAAAAAGATGTGTGCACACCAATGTTCATAGTTGCATTATTCACGATTGCCAAAAGTTGGAAACAACCCAGGTGTCCATCAACTGATGAATGGATAAAAAAAACGGTGGTATATTCACACGATGAAATATTATGCAGCTGTAAGAAGAAACAAAGTCATAAAGCATATGGCAACATGGATGAACCTGGAGGACATTATGTTGAGTGAAGCAATCCATACACAAAAGGACAAATACTGTATGATTGCATTACTATGAACTAAATATGTTGTGTAATATATTGTATGATTCCATTTATATAATATGTAAATATAGATCAATTTATAAAGATGAATTAGATTAGTGCTTATGTAGGGCTAGGGAAGGCATGCTAAGGGGTGTAGAGATTTTCTTTTTGGAGTAATGAAATGGTTCTAAAATTTTTTGTGGTGATGAATGCACAACGTTGTGATTATACTAAAAGCCATTGATTATACACTTTGGATAGATCATATAGTATGTGAATATATCGCAGTAATACTGCTTAATAAATAAATAAATGTACAAGAATAGCCAGAAATAGCAGCTATGTCAATAGGGGAAACAGAGATATTGAGAGGTGAAGAATTTTCTTGTTTGTGTGGGATTTTTTATTATTATTGAAATAATGAAAATGCTCTAATAATGATTGAAGTGATGAATGCACAACTATGTGATTATACCAAATACTATTGATTGTACACTGTGAAAAGGAAAAAAAACATTCTTCACTAGGCTTTGGAGACACTACACTCATCTCTTTTTTTCCCTATATGATGAACTCTCCTTCTCAGGCTTCTGCTTTCTAAATGTTTTAGTGCCCCAGGGCTCAGGCCTCACTCCTTTGCTCTTTTTTATCTATATTTATATCCTACATGATCTCATCTACTTCCATGACTTTAAATACCATCCATATGCTGATAACTCTCAAATTTATATCTTCAGGCTCAGCCTCTCCTTCACATTCCATTCTTATGTGTACAACTGACTAATCAGTATTTCTACTGGGCTATAAACTGGATATCTCAAATTTAGTATCTCTATAACTAAATGCTTCTGCTCCTCCCCAGAGTTCCCTATCTCAATAAAAAGTATCTCCTTTCAACCAGCTGCTCAGGCCAAAATCCTGTTCAGACAAATGCCATCACAGACTCCTCTTTTTTTTTTTTTTTTCCACATACACCACATCTAATCCATGAGCAAATTCTGTCAGTTTGCACTTCCTTTCAGTTCCCATGCAAACACCCTAGTCCAAACCACCTGCAATCACTTGCATGAACCTTTGAAGTAACTCGTTGTCATGCTTTCTCTCATAATCTCGTAGTCAGTTCTCAACGAGCATCCAAAGTGGCTCTTTGAAAACATAAATATGCTACAGATTCAGCACAATCTCTATCAAAATTCCAGCAACCATTTGCAGAAATAGAAAAGCCAAACTGCAAGTTTATATGGACTTGCAAGGGGCCCCAACTAGCCAAAACAGTCTTGAAAAATAATAATAAAGTTGAAGGACTGACACTTTCTGATTTCAAAACTTACTACAAAGCTACAGTAATCAAAACAATGTAGTATGGTATAAAAATAGATATATAGACCAATGGAATGGAATTCAGAGTCCAGAAATAAACCCTCACTTATATGGCCAATTGGTTTTCAACAAGGGTGCCAAATTCCTTCAAAGGAGAACAAATAGTCTCTTTAACAAATGGTGATGGGATAATTGGTTATACATGTGCAAAAGAATAAAGATGAACAATTACACTATATACAAAAATGAACTCAAATGGTAGCACACACAATGGTAGGTAAGGTAGCTCAACATTGTGAAGGTAATTAACACCCTGAATTACATATTTCAATGTGGTTAAAAGGAGAAATTTTAGGTTTAGGTTGTATATATGTTATTAGAATAAAATTTTGTTAAAACAAATAAAAGACAACATACAACTACAACACAAACAGTGAACCCTAATGTAAACAAGGGACTATACTTCATAGTATAATTATATTTTTCATCAACTGTGAAAGGTATCACACTAATGCAATGTGTTAATAAGGAAAACTTGGGGGGTAATGTGAACTCTATTTTCTGCATGATTTTTCTGTAAACCTACAACTTCTCTAATAAAGAAAATATAACCTTCAGTTCTGTTTTTTTGTTTTTGAAAAAAAAAAAACGGAAACTTCAGGGGGAAAAAATGAGCAAAGGACTGTAGAATAGACATTTCTCCAGTTACACAAAGGGGCAATAAGCACATGAAAAGATGTTCAACATCATTGTTCATTATGGAAAATCAAATGAAAGCCACAATGAGACACCACTTCATACCCATAAGGATGGCTACTAATATTAAAAAAAAAAACAGAAAATAACAAGTGTTGGTGAGCATGTAGAGAAATTGGAACTCTAGTGCATTGCTGGTGGGAATATAAAATGGTGTAGCCATTGTAGAAAACAGTTTGGCTGTTTCTTAAAAAGGTAAGAAACACCCAGTAATTCTACTCCTAGGTACATACACCAAAGCATTGAAAACAGGACCACAAAGAGATACTTGTATACCAGTGTTCAGAGCAGCATTATTCACAATAGCCAAAAGGTGGAAGCAACCCAAGTGTCCATCAACAGATGAATGGATAGACAAAATGTAGTATATCCATACAATGGAGTATTAATCATCCTTAAAAAAGAATAAAATTTTGAATCATGCTACAACATGGATGAACCCAAAAACATTTGGCAGACACAAAAGGACAAATATTGTATAATTCCGCTTACATGAAATATCTAGAATAAGCAAAGTCTTAGAGACAGAAAGTAGAATAGACATCACCAGGGACTGGGTGATAGGAGAATAGGGGCTTATTGCTTAATAGGTACTGAGTTTCTGTTAAGGTGCCATAACACCTATTTGGAAATAGATAATGGTCATGGTTACACAACATTATGAATATAATACTTCTGGGTTATTGTGACTGTTTGAGATTATTTTTGTGAATCCCAAAAAGAGAAAGATTATGCTTGTTAACTAATCTATTCCTCTAGGTGTGATATCCTTTGATTGTATTAAATTCAGTGAGAAGCCTCTGATTAAATTTATTTGATAAAATCAATTTAGAGCTTCTGATGGGGCTACGTCAGTAAGGCATAACTCAGGTTGAGTCCCCACCCCCTTGGTGGGCTTAGATAAACGGACACATATGCAAGAAGACACACCAGGAAGAGAAAGAGTTCTGTCATTTTTAATCCTGGGGCCCCCGGGAGAGATGAGCCATTCGCCTGATAGTTTGCAACTGAGAGAGAGGAAACCCTGAGAGACAAGCCCTATGCCAGCCTACAGCTGATATCAGGAAAAAGCTGGGCCCAGGGAGCCTTAAGAGGAAGAGCAGAGACCAGGCAGAGATCAGTGACCATCTTGCTTCAACACATGGCTACTGACTTTGGTGAGAAAGCAACCTTGAGTTGGACTCTTTAGGGGCTTGTAACTGTAGGCTTTTACCCCAAATAAATGTCCTTTATAAAAGCCAACAGATTTCTGGTACTTTGCATTAGCACCCTTTTGGCAGACTAATAGTTATATACTTAAAATTGATTAAAAGAACAAATTTTATATTTCATATTGTTTAATCACAATAAAATTTTTAAACATTCAATTAACTTTAAAAACCTAGGCTCAAGAATGACAAAAATAAAATTAAATAATTCTGACCAAAAGAAAAAACCCACATAAATATGACCGTGTCACTTCTCTGTTCAGCCTTCTAGTGATTTTCCATCACACTTAGAATAAAACGCATAAGTGTAACCTCTGGGATGACCTCCCGACTCACTTTGAAGTCTCTTAGCCATATAAACTCATTTGTCTTTACTCTTTCCCCCTTTTGGTTAAGGTCTTTTTCCAGTTGCGTTGATAGTTGGTGCTTGGTAGTAATCCCTCGGTGCCAAGGAGGCTCATCCCTGGGAATCATGTCCCACGCTGGGAGGAAGATAATGCATTTATATGCTGAGTTTGGCTTAGAGCGAGGCCACATTTGAGCAACAAGAAGGCTTTCAGGAGGTAACTCTTAGGCACCCTATAATACTAGGCTGTTTCTATTTCAAAAGTAAAGGTTCATAAGTACAGTCATCACTATTAGGGCCCGTCAGTGGTCCATCCTCCTTCACTAGTCACTGCCCCTGTACTCAGGGGATTCTTGCTGTCCCATTAAAGAATGTGGCAGAGCTCCCCGGGATGGGAATTCGGTATTCATTTGGTTATGTGAATCTCCACCCACTGTGACAATACCCCATGAACACTTGAACACATTCATATGCCTTATAGGTATGCCCCAGGTGAACCTCCTCCCATGCATCCCCCATCTCTGACACCCTGCACCAATGATCCTCATCCTCCCCTGCCACAGTTGTAACCCTTTTGTGATCCAAAACTTCTTCAAAATTGAAGCCAACAAAATAACAATATAATTAATAGGAAAATGATACAATAATGATAGTTTTAAAAATAAATAAAATACAAAATAATTTTTTAAAGTTTGAAATAACAAAAAAATATATAAAATTTTAAAAAAATTTTGACGTTATGTCTTTCATCACTGTAAGATCTATTGTCTTGTATGTACAGAGACATTTTCTTCCATTTATTCCCCCAGGGTCTTATTTTTTTTATTTTGTCTTCAAAGAAGCTTTAGGTTACAGAAAATTCACATACAGAATATAGGTGATTCCCATATACCCAACCTTTCCCTTTTCCCCTTTCCCCTATTAATAACATTTTACATGTGAATGGTACATTTGTTTCAGTTGATGTACAAATATTGAAACATTGCTACTAACTATGGTCAATGATTTACATTATGGTTTACAGTTTGGACCATACACTATTATAGATTTTGATGATGTTTAACATAGTCTGTGTCCATTATTGCAAGATCATGTAGAACAATTCCATTGCCCCAAAAATGCCCCATGTTCCATCTTTCTATTTCTCCCTTCCCCTCCCCTCGGGACCCACAGTAACCACCAAGATGAACTCATTGAAGGACAAGATTCATAGTTACTTGCAACAACTCTGAGGGCTTGACATATTGATCTGTTCTCCCCTATTAGGCACTGCCTCTGCTCTCAAAGAGACTCCCGCCCCTCTATTTGAGATCATAGGGAGACTCCCCAGGATGGGAGTCCAACACCTTCCCGCTCATTATGTGAGTCTCCACCCAATGATACAACACACTATGACAAGATGAACACTACACACTCCCTAGAAGCCTGCCCCGGTATGCCCTGTCCCGCATGACCCCCACAACCAACTCCTTAAACCAGTAATCCTCCCCTGCCATATGTGCCAAAAGAACATTCCCAACGTTGTAGTTTCAACCACATATTGGCAAATCCCCATAGTTCACCTGCTCCCTCCCCCAACTCTCCCCCCATTTCCATGGACTGTCCAACCCATCCTCCCCACCCTACCTGCTTCACAGACCAGAACTGCCCAGCCCAATAGCATCTCTGCACCACTGTTATGCCCATCCACTGCACAACTACACCCTTCCACCTTATCATAGATTTTGCCCGTATGGGCATTGACTCAACCTTCTTCTCTCTTTCTGTCTCCTGTAAACCTATCTTCCAGACTCTATCTCTGTGAGTCTGCACAATTTGCTTAATTCATATCAGTGAGGTCATGTAAAATATTTGTCCTTCTGTGCCTGGCTTGCTTCACTCAACATAAGGTCTTCGATATTCATCCATGTTATCCCATGTGTTAATACTGCATTCCTTCTTACAGATGAGCAATATTCCATTGTATGTATATACCACAATTTGTTTATCCATCTAGCTGTTGATGGATATTTGGCTTGTTTCCAACTTTTGGCAATAGTGAATAATGTTACTATGAACATTGTGCATATTTCTGTTTGTGTCCCTGCTTTCAATTCTTGTGGGTATATACACACTAGTGGGATTGCTGGATCATATGGCAGTACTATAGTTAGCTTCCTGAAACTGTCCTCCACAATGGCTGCACCATTCTACATTTCCACCAGCAGTGGATAAGGGTTCCCATTCCTCCACATCCTCTCCAACACTTGTAGTCCTGTTTTTTTTAATAGCTGCCAGTCTAATGGGTATAAGATGATATCTCATTGTAGTTTTGATTTGCATTTCCCTAATAGCTAGTGATGTTGAGCATCTTTTCATGTATTTTTTAGTCATTTGTATTTCACTTTCTTGACAAACTCCTTTGAGGTGCAGAAGTTTTTAATTTTGAGAAGGTTCCGTTTATC
>JAQZBX010102487.1:0-11152 GCA_029593785.1 Cabassous unicinctus | reverse complement strand
TTTTTCTTGATAGATTGCACCTTTTATTAATAAATAGATCCTTGTTTTATTAATAAATTGTTCTCTTGTAATAATTTTGCATTTAAGGTTATTTTGTCTGATATAAGTATAGCTACTCCCACCCTTTTTTGTTTATTGTTTGCATATAAAATCATTTTCCAACTATTCACTTGCAACTTCCTTGTGTCTCTGGGTTTAAGGTGAGTTTCCTGTAGACAAAATATAGATGGGTCATATTTCCTTATGTATTGTGGCAATCTGTGTCTTTTGATTAGAGAGTTTAATCCATTAACATACAATTTTATTACTGTCAAGGCAATAAATATATTAACCATTTTTCATTAGGTTCATATATGTCATATTTTGTTTTTATTTCTCTTTTTATCTTGTGAGTGCCCCACAATACTGATAGCATCTCCCAAGAATGTCCCAAGGGTTCCCTAAACATTCTTCATTTCAAGGATGTCACTGTGCTTAATTGGCTGCCCTGCTCTGGGTGTAAATTTGGTCATGTATGAACTGAGCTACTGCAGGGCAATGGTAGTCAATTAAAATGTTAAAGCCAAAATGGAACTAGAAAGTCATCATTAATCACTTACCAAAAAATGTATAGGCAAGAATATGAACTAAGTAGAGCTGCTGCTTTGTCCCTATTCCATTTCCCTTGAACAAAAGTCTCCTGCAATTTTATGGCCTGAGGGTCTAAGAGTGAAAAAATACTTGGAACTAAATCATGGTGGACAAACTATCTTCAAGTTTTCCCCCTCCTCCTTCCAAGAAGGATTTCTCAGCAGAGTCTCGTTTTTGGGCCCCTGATAGTCTCCTGATGGATTAATTAGGCTAGGAATGTAGATGTGCACAAGATCATGCTTTATAAAAGCCATGATAATAAAAATACTTTTAATGTAAACACCCTAGAATCATAGAGTTTTACTGTGTTTTTTTCATTTTCCACAACATTTTCTGCCACTTAGCAAGAAAGCACTCTCTTGACTGGAAATGCACGGTCATAGCATGTGTGTTCTAATTAATAAGGCCTAGTTAGACTGGTATTCAAAAGTTGCACTTTCTGATATTGCTCTCTCTGTGGTGCCCCTCTTATAAGAGGATTATAATATCCCAATTCATGAAAAAAAGACTTGGCTACTTGATTCTTTAGCAAATAAATTTGATCAAATTAGGAATGTGTATATAAGCCCCTGCATATTGATACATTTAAATATCTCTTCTTTCTCTACAGGAACATTGTCTTCCCATATTGTGGCTGCTCCATAACCTGGGCATAGTATTTGAATGGTGTGTAGCAAAGACATGGCCAACATACAATGGATATGTGTCACAAGTTGAAAATAATCTTTGCAGGTCTCATCACCAACACTTTAGTTTCATTGGTTATTGCAACAAAATAGTCTTAGTTGACTGGTATGATATCAAATGCTTTCCAACTTGTACACACATAAAAATGATATATAAGGATCTCCCTTGCTCCAAATCCTCATCAACATTTTGAGGTTTCAGATTAGTTTTTTCAAGTCTACTGAATTTATGACAGTAATTCATTGTGTAGACAACTACTACTCTATTAATTTAATCATTTATTTTAACATAGGTTCAATGTTCCTGTTCTAAGCCTTTATATATGTTATATCATGCAATAGTAGATTTTTGTGTAAGTGTCTTTTTTTTCCAAACTGGAACTGTTTTTGAGATTCAACAATATTTTTTGGTGTACTAGTAGCTTCTTCATTTTAAATTCTGAGTTATATTATATTTTATAAACATTTCTCATTTGTTTACTAATTTTTCTTTGATGGACACCTGTGCCATATCCACGTTTTAATTTTTAAGATGAATCTGCTATGGGTACTTTTGTGTAACTTACTTTGGAAATAATTTTCAGTTCTACTGGGTAAATAATGGAGACTGAAATTGTTGATTCATAGAATAGATGATAATTAGTTTTATAAGAAAATGCTCACCATTTGCAAAATGTTTAAAATGTCACACATTACTAACAAAATGCATGAGAGTCTAGATTGAGCAAAATCCTCACAACCTGAATCATGTCAATTGTCTTAAAGTCTAGCTTAATTATTTTTTCTTCTGTTGAGTCTAATCTCCTTTTGAAATCATCTAGGGATTTTTTTTCATCTATTGTGTTATTCTATTCCAGTGATTCTGTTTGGTTCCTTTTCTTTATATTGTTTCATAGCTCTTTGATATCCTGTAGTTCTTTTGGCATGTTTCTGAACATTTTGAAAACCAATTTTATGTATTTGTTTGGTATGTCTTGTCTTAATTCTAAATTGCTTCTGATGTTTTATGCTTTTTCTTTGAATGGGACAGCATTTCATATTTTCGTTTTGTATCTTATTGCTCTACACTATACATTTTCATATTTTATTTAGATATTTCTTGTACCAAGTCCAGATCTCCTACAAAGAAGATCAGCTTAGACAAAAACATGTATTCCTCTCTGTATTTTCTGAGCCTGTGTCTTGTCTGTGGCATATGCTAAGAGCCTTTTGAATTTCCCTGTTTACAGGAAGCTGAATGACTTTCTACACGTGGTGGAATTGGGCATATGGTATAAGATCAAGAATACTATTACATGCTTTGTGGGAGACACAGAAAGAAAATAAAGAGAAAGTGGCAGAAGGAATATTCCAAGATATAATGACAGGAAACTTCTCAGATGTAATGAAAGATATGTATCTGCACAATCAAGAAACCCAAAGAATCCCATACAGGATAATGTCTTAGAAAACGATGCCTAGACACAATGTGATCACACAGTCGAATGCCAAGTACAAGGAGAGAATTCAGAAAGCTGCAAGAGTAAAGCATTGTGTTTTGTTCAAGTGAGTTCCAATAAGATTAAACAACAATTTTTCAACAGAAATCATGAAGACAAAAATCAAGAAGGCAAAAAGTAAAATTGAGATTAAATATTTAAAATGTTGACAGAAAATGATTCACTTATAAAAATATTATATCTGGTGAGACAGACTTTCAAAAATGAGGGGAAGATTAATATGGCATCCCCATATTAAAACTAACAATTAAAAAGTCCTAAGGGAGTTCATCACCACTTGTGCTGCCCTACAAACAATGTTAAGCAAGTTCTTCAGACAGAAATGAAAGGACACTCAATAGTGGGTAGAATTACATGAAATTTTAAGATCTGTGGTAATGGTAACCTTTTTTGTAATTATAAAAACCAGTAATAATGTATTGGATTTTTGTATGTAACTCCAAATTTTACAGTTCTAAAATTCAAGTGCATAAACGTTAAAGATGATCTATGGTTTGGGATATACAGTATATAAAGATATAATATGTAGCAATTACAACAAAAAGAGAGGTGACAGAAGGGCATAGGAACAATATACATGTATATGGACTATAGTCAACCCTACAATAATAATAATATTGGTTTATCAATTGTAACAAAGGTACCACACTAATGTAAACTATTAATGATAATGAAAACTGTATGTGTCAGGGGGTTTATATGGGAACTCTGTTCTTTCTGCATGACTTTTCTGTAAACCATGAGAGCTATAATTTAAAAATAAAACTGCTGCCTTGTATGAAGAAAAACACTATATAATGATAAAGGGGTTAATTAAAGACAAAGACAACAAATATATATATAAATTATATATATACAGCAAAGCTACAAAATATGTGAAGCAAATATTGACAAATTTAAAGGGAGAGATAGATAGTTGTACATTACTAATAGGAGAATTCAATACACCGGAT
This sequence comes from Cabassous unicinctus, assembly GCA_029593785.1. Lineage (NCBI taxonomy): Eukaryota > Metazoa > Chordata > Mammalia > Cingulata > Chlamyphoridae > Cabassous > Cabassous unicinctus. Next base: position 7,384 of record JAQZBX010102487.1, on the reverse strand, counting down.
TCAATAATGGATCGACCAGCTAGACATTAAATCAATAAGGAAATAGAGGAATGTAAAGTGTTAATGAAAAGGAAAACAAGTGAGCAATAAACACAAATTCTCTATTTTCTGCAAGCATTTTTTGGTAGGCTAAATGCTCTAATAATAATGTGAATATAATGAAAACAGCTACTAAATTCATGGTGAAATTTGTTTCAAGAAAAAAATAGATTTTGGAAAAATTGTCTACTACACATGAGCTTGAGAACTTCACAAAACTTAAAGATCTGTCTGAGAGGATTTTTGATATTAATAAATGTGGTTTATTTTAGAATTGTAAATCATTCTGTGAACAAACATTTACCATATGGACATTACTTGATATTACAAATCTACTAAAATAAAAATTTATTCCATATTGGAACTACTCTTTAAGAAATTGCCACTTGTTGATTTTTGGTTTTGAATATTACTATAGAAGAATATTAAAAATCATCTTAAAGCTCTAAACAAATATTTCTTACCTTTTCTAGCCATATATCTGTGTAACACAATCTCGTCTTCACATTTTTCAAAAAAAATGAATGAAGAAGCAGAATGAAAATTCAGCTATTTCCCAGTAATCCAGAAATATATTGAGTTTCAAAAGGAAAAAACCTTTTCTCTTTCCTCAAAATGTATTTTAGTTTTGCAAAATAACATTTTTGAAATACATTATTGCATTAAAATATAATGATTCATTATTTCTAATAATTTAAATATGTTATACATATATCAGTTTTAATTTCTAATATGGTAATTTCCCTAGATATTAGACAGAGAAATATAAGTTATTTAGGATTTTCAATCATTTCTAGAGTAGAAAGAGTCCCTGAAAGAAAAAACATGAGAACAGATGATTTGTGTAAAATTATATTAAATCATGTTCTGCCATATTTCTAGGAACCTCAGGTAATATATTTATGCATGTTTTTTTCCAATCATTACCCTCTTACCAGTGATAAATTTCATGGAAATATTAAAATGGCTTTATTAAATGTCTGACCATCACTTTTACTCATAGTCATCTTTGGATGCCAAACCTGTCCAATTCTTCAATGTATTTTGCTTCTTTCTGAATATCCTTGCCATATCAGGGAATTTTTCCACCTCCAAGAAGCTGAGGAATCTTTTGTATATTTGCTTATTTTTGCCCTTAATACATACATAAAGACTAAGAAGATGGAGTGATTATGAAAATTGGCAAAGATTTTCTTGGGCTTGGGCTTTGTGAGGTTACCTGGCTCTGGTTAAGCCAAAAATGCGCTATACTAAGAAGAGGAAGATTTGTTTTCATAGATTTGACTTCTTATCTCTACTCACCACACACTATCTGCCAACTTTCATAGTTGTGTTGAGAACCTGTAAGCTATTTGGAGACATTTGATTTTGAGCCTTCATTTCCAAGACTTTTCTTAGACCTTCTATCCTGTCCCACATTCTGATATTCTCCTGATTGGTAGCAAGTAATAAGCATTTTTTAGAATGATGACAAGTGGCCTACTTTCCTATAATCTGCTTGTGGGGGCAGTAACACATGAATAAAGTTTTTCCTAACATTATTTTCATTGACCATATTTCTTGAACTCTTCCAATTGCAAGGAAGCACTGTTGGTAAAAGTCTTACTATATATTACAAATTCTTTTCCTTGATTTTTAAATACAATTCATTCTGATATGATTTTCAATTTTCTTTACTTGAGTAGCTACTGGTCAAATTTGTTTGTTTTCCTTGTTGTTATTTATTTTTTAAAATTTTATTGAAGTATATCATGCATATATGAACATACATAAACAATAGGTGTATAGTAAAATTTGTGAACTTACAAAAGACATGCATAATAGTAAACAATGTTCCTTCAAGCACTAATATTTTTTCTAAACCCTTAAAATAGAATTTTATTGTGGTTGCCTGATTTATGCATTCATTGTTATATTAATAAACTTTATTTATGACCTGATATAAAATTGAAAATGTACTGAATTACAAGTAACTATGAAACATTTTGGAATACTTCTTAAGTTTAACAACAACCAAAAATTTCTGCTAATTTTATTGCTAATAAGCACTATTAAAAATTTAACTAATCACAAGAATATAGTGAAAATTTTCAACTCAATAAGGAGTTGAAAGAAAATTGGGTCCTCTAAATAGGGGAAATAACAAGTTCTCTAGGGCTTCTGAGAGATATGACCCCTATGTGTTTATCCTAAATAATAACCATGTTCATAAAGCATCTAGAAGCAGAATAGTTCCTATGATTATGGGTAAATGTGAATTTCCTTTAGAAGTAACTAGCTGAATTTTAATAAGGGTAGAATGAAGTAAGATCACAGATTTTGTAAAGTCTCCACAATTGTGCAAAAGAAATATTCATACTACAGAAGATAAAAATGTTTCCTCATTCCTCAGGTATAATTGTATGCTTTAATTTATATGTTTTCTTTTAAATGGCTAATTAAAATGCACTGAGATAGTTGTGATATGTTTCAAGATCATTACCAAAATTATTTCTTACTCATATTAAATTGATACTCATAGAAAATCTGAAAGATTCTGATTCTGGTTTTATTACTGTTGTTTAGTTTTACAAATGATACCCGAGGATAAGTATGTAATTCATAGGTTGTATTACAATATTGAAATATAATGACTCAAATTACCAAGAAATTGAACTAGCAAAACCATCATAAACACTTCTTGAAATAGATTGAAAAGAATAGCTAACAAATTCAGAGCCACAATGAGTTACCATAGCTTTTCATATAAATCAGTATTTGTAAGCAAAATATTCCTTCATACATGAATGGATTTGTAGAGATATACAGTGAAGTTTAACTATGACAATTTTAAAATTTATTTTCAGGATATTAAGAAATAAGGTTTTTATTATGCTCTTGTATTTCATGTTTTTAACAATTGAGAAGGAATAAGTATCTTGCTCATTTTTTCCACATTAAAAAAATTATGAAGTAAATATTTTCTACATATTCCTGAGGTAATAAGGAGCAGGGAAAAACCATGAAATCTCTCTCACTCTTGTGTCTAACACTGTCCCTATGCACCCTGAAGTAGAAAATATATTGTAACTTTAGCCTACAGAAACTTTAGAAATTTACAGACCAAGTGGAAAGATGCAGTCTAAAGAGAAAGAGGGCATGAATGAAACTTCTAAGGATGAATATGCATGTGTGGTGGGCAAAGTAAATTAAAATATCATCTGAAACTTTTGTTATATCCAATAACCAAACCTTATGTAAGTAGCATCAAATCAACTACTAAGAATTGTTTTTGATATTTAATAAAATTTCTGCCAAAAGAACTTTCTCTTACTCATAAAATTGAGGATATAAGAAATATGCATAATGGAAAGGATTATAGTAAGATGATTTACATAAATATTTTGCAAAAATTATTTGAATTCTTATGAATATAATCAATGAGAGTAAATCAACACCATTAATATTACCTACATAAAATGCTAGTCAAATTGTATGCTACTTTGAAATTACAAGTGGCTGCTACACAAAAAATAATATTTACTAGAAATTATATTTTTAACATTTTATAGTTATGCCTACATTTTATTACTCCAATTATAAAACTAAATAATTCTCAAATGAGATCCTCAAGATAATTAGTTTTATAATTTAAAGTGTGATTATGACTGAAATAGGATTTCTTATGGTTTGGTATGTTTCAAGTCAAGCAACAGTAAAATAATTGTGGTTTCAATAGTTATTTTGAATAAGAAGATTTCTCTAAACTAGAAGAGCATGTAGGCAATATATCTGAACAGAAAATTAGTCTTTCATCAAACATTGGAATTCATGCCTGATGAAAGATGCTTTAAGGAAGAGTAATATTAGGTGGGATGCATTTCTTAGACATTTTGTACAGTTGAGAAGATAAACGAGAGAGACAACAAGGAAACTGGGAAATACTGAAATGGGGAATAGGAAACAATTAGAATCTCAAGAGAATCTTTTGTTTTTTCATTGTTGCAAAGGAAGATGGAAAGGACTCAAAGTATGAAAAAGCTCAAAGGATGAAAGAAAGAGTGATGAGGCATAATCCATCTGTTATCCTTTGTATTAAAACCATTCTGAGACATACCTCAGAGCCATTCATTAACTGTGTTACTGAAGTCAATTGTTATTCAGCTGGGCAAACCTGGCCAATATTATCAATAATCGTAGTCACCTGGTACATGAGAACAGTTTTTCAGTGTTCAAACAAAAAGGCTAATGCAGAGGCTTTCTTACTATGAGTATCTGGAATTAAATTTGTTAATGCATAAAATGGGAAAATACCTACTGGTTGTCTCCTGGGAGAATCTGAAGAGATAGTTTACTAAAGTACTGTAATTAGGAATCATAACTTGAAGGTTTATGGACCTTGATTCCATTTTAAATATGTTGATATATTTTGATTGATCATATAAATGTTGAAACTGGCATATTAGAGCAGAGCTGGGGGAAAAAATGAAAGGGGAAGTATATGAATTCATTGATTTAAAAATACTGTCTTTGGTCCCTTTCTTCTAAGCTTAATTGCTCAAGAGATACAAATGGTCATTGTTACCCATGGTGTTGGCATTTTCTATGTGAGTAATGTGGACTATTTCCATTTGATTTTAATATATTCTTATCCTTTTAATATTTTGACTACAGAGAAATGGCAGCATATTAAGAGAAATGGACAATCTAACTATCTTCACTGAATTCCACCTTATGGATCTCTCAACCTCCTGAGAGCTCCAAATCCTGCAAGGTCTACTCTTCTTAGTGATTTATCTGGGAGCCCTGACTGGGAATCTTCTAACTGTTACTGCAATTGTGACCGAACCTCATCTGCACTCTCCAATATACTCCTTTCTAGGCAATTTATCCCTCATAGACATTTGCTGCATTTCAGTTACTATTCCCAAAATAGTTGTGAATTCTCTGTCAGATTGTAAACTGATTTCTCTCCCAGCATGTGTTCCTCATGTCGATCTTGCTTGTCTACACAGAGCGTTCGTTCCTTGTGGTGATGTCCTATGATCGCTATGTTGCCATTCACCACCCTCTGCACTATGGGCTCACAGTCACCCCACATCTGTGCACACAGGCACCTGGTGGCTCCTGGGTAAGTGGGTTCATCCATTCTGCTATCCACACAGGCACTATGTTCAGTCCAATGTGATCCATCAATATTTCTGTGATGTACCTCAAATTTTGAGAATCTCATTTTCAGACGTTCAGTTTTCTGAGTTTATTGCCATAGCTCTTAGTGCTTGTATTCTATTAGTTTGTTCTGCTTTTGTGCTGAAGCATTATTTTGAAATATTTTCAGTGGTGCTTAGGATGCATTCTGTGGAAGCCCATAACAAAGCCCTATCCACCTGTACCTCACAGTTGGCTATTCTCATTTTTTTAAAATTTCTGGGTTGATTGTGCCTTTAGCCCTGTTGAAAATAAAGCATCTCTCAGTAATCTCATGACCATCTTCTGTTCCATGGTGCCCTCATACATAAATCCCATCATCTATAGCCTGTGGAAGAGAGAGATTAAAACTGCTCTATGAAGAATGTTCAACAGATATTTTAAACATTGAAGCAAGTTTATCTGGATTTAAAAATTCTGAAAAATAATGGAATGAAGTTAAATTACATTTCATATAAGTGCTTAGATTTGAATCTATCCCCATTGAACACACAAGATTTATTTTCTGCATATGCTTTTTTAATACAATTTTTAAAAAAGATACTAGATTAAATAAATGTTACAAAAATTATAGTGATTCTCCTATGCCCCGCTCCCCATATCTCCCAAACCTGCTCACATAAACAACATCCTTCATTTGTATGGCACAATCACTGCAATTGCTAAATGCATCCTGGGCCTTTGCCATTAAGCATGGACCATAGTTCACATTGTAGTTTGCACTCTTTCCCACATATTTCTGGAGGTTATGGGAAGATATAAAATGGCTTATATCTGTCACTGCAGTGTCATTCAGGATGACTCCCAAGTCCTGAAAAAGGCCCCATATTACACCTCTTCTTCCCTCCCGCTTCCCCCAGAGCTTCCAGTTGCCACCGCCTCCACATCAATTTTGTAATTTATTCCAGTGCTTACATAAATGACAGTGAGCTATGAAACTGTGTTTTGATCAACAGAAAAGATCAAATGGGGTATTTAGTGGTCATGGGAAATATTCTTCATATCCTTACAATAATGGACACAGTACATAGTAAATATCATCAAAAATTATTAAAATGTACAGTATAAATTGTAAACCATAGTGTAAACAATTGACAATTTTTAGTTGCTATATCTTACTATCTGTATAACAGTTATAACAATGCTAACATCCAAAAAAAAAGAAAGGGTTTTAATATGGGGTGGGGAAGGGGGAGGGAGGTTGGGTAGGTGGGAGTCTCTAGTATTCCGTGTGTGACTTTGCTGTGACCTAAAACTTCTTTGAAAATTAAATCAAAATTTGGGAGACACTGGGGAATGAGAGTGGGATGGTGTCACGGTACACTGGACATCTGATAATACTATGATAAAAGGAAAAAAAGAATAATTTCTTTTAAAAGTGGATTTTTTTTGTTTTTTTGTTTTCCTATTTTTTCGAATGTCCCAATCCGCTAATTCTATTTTATTTTTAGTTTAGTTCCTTATTCTTTTTCTTCTGAGTTTCCTTGTACTTATCTCTTGCATTTAAGCTTATCATTATTATTTCTTTTTCCTATTAATTGTATTTTGTTATTATATGGGCTTCATGTTCAGGAAAGGTTTAGATCACAGAAGGGTTACAAGGGGGCTGCAGTGGATTATTGGTGGTGATTGTCTGGGATGGGAGATTCATGGGAGTAAGCCCTTCTGAATATACATGAAAGATATATAAAATAGTTCAAATGATCAAGGGATGGGGCATGGTCACGGTGGATAGACAATTACTCAATAAATGAGGGAATCTGAATTCCCAGCCTGGAGAGCTCTGCTACATTCCCCAAGGGAGCAGTAACAGTCCCCTGAGTGCAGAGGCAGTGTCTGGCAAAACAGTATGGCCCACTGATGGGTTCTTGGTATTGAGGACTAGCCTTATGAGTATTTGCTCTTCTAATTGAAACTTAGCCTACTGTTATGGGGTGCCTAAGGGTTGCCACCTGAGAGCCTCCTTGTTGTTCAAATGTGGCCTCTCTCTAAGCCAAACTCAGCATATGAATGCATTACCCTCCCTCCAATGTGGGACATGACTCCTGGGGATGAGCCTCCCTGGCAATGAGGGATTAATACCAAATGCCAATGGGCAAAAATGATTGGAAAAAGACCTTGAATAAAAGGGGGAAAGGGTAAAGAAAAGTGAGTTCAT